>JAECUM010001726.1:0-25258 GCA_016617855.1 Megalonaias nervosa
CTTTCAGAAGTCCAAAGAACTCTATCCAAAACTGACAACATTCCATACGTAATAGCCGCCAAAACGATTCTATCCGCTGGTTAACGGTACTTGGCCCAAATATGAAAGACTGTGTATTAGTCAGAAAGTTATGCATTTCAGCAACATGAGTATTCTCGGTTCCACGGTCGCCTCTTACCGCTTTTGGGCATGCACCGAGTTGCTGAATTGCATCAATGTAATGTCCTGCGATAATGCGTGGATTACTGCTTGAACACGTTACCTTGCACCAAATGATTTTCCGTGAAAATCCATCTATGCAGCCATTGATGCATAAACCGTATTGTTTAAGTTTGTCGTAAGAATCCAGATGCCAGATAAAGTTAGGCCCCTTGGCATAATAATTCCTTCGTCGTAGTCTTTTTCTTCTTCTAAGCTCACACCCTTGATGGTCTAAAATGGAAAGCAAAGCGGCAACGTCAGATCTTGAAGTTCGAAATCCTGCAAGTAAACATTTTCGATGCATCCAGCGATAACCATTTTGACAGCCCGATTTACTGATTTGTTCCGCTACGTATAAAGCTACGTTCAATATGTTTGATGGATACTTTCTCCTACATAATCTCAATTCCGTCAGCCTTCGTGTCAATGTCCTCATACTGATAACAATCCTATGATTGATTGCCAAACAGCAAATAATCTCTGAATAACTTAATCCAAGGGAAAAATACAACTTTATAAAAGCAGTAAAATCCATAGCTGCATGTTGTCAAATCTCCAAAGAAGTAGCAATTTTCTGCCTTGCCATGCAAGATTTTATTGCGAATATTCGCAATAGTATTGCGTTTATTCGCAATAAGTATTGCGTTTATTCTCAATAGTATTGCGTTTATTCGCAATAGTATTGCGTTTATTCACAATGTATTGCGAATATTCGCAATAAGTATTGCGTTTATTCGCAATATATTTATTTTTTTACGGATACGATTTGGCACTAATGGGCTTCCGTAACCCAGATACACTGGGCAGAGAGAATTTTTACAACAGCCTTAAACGTATAAACGCACTCATCTCCCCAAAATGTACTTCATCTGACGGCTTGGATGAACTGTAAATAAATATTGGGTTTTGCATCCGTATTATAATTTGTCCTTATTCTTCCCTAGGAGATTGAAAACAACACAGAGAAGAAAGTCGAGATATTAGAATTACAAGGACATGACCAAGAATCACACACACACATACACACACGCACGCACGCACGCACACGCACACACACATATAGACACACACACACACACACACACACACACACACACACACACGGATATAAAACAAGAGGACAAATTGTTATGTTTGAGGGGTATGGTTCCGTGACTATACCATTCTACTGATATCAGATGAGAAATGGTTCCGGTCATTCGACGACCGCTACAGCTACTCCTCTTGCGGGAAAGAGACGATGTTTCCATCCCTTACCATTCAAATCTCGACGGAACGAATAACAGAAGCTAATTAGAAGGCATTAGGCTTCAGTTTTGTGATACAAATTGTCGATTAAATTCTGTGCCAAAAGCTGCCACGTTATAAATTATCATATTTTTTCAAACATCTGTCATAATACATGCTAGTTTCTGCTCATATACATCGATCAATATACATCAACATACTTCTCTACCGTCTATAACCGCTTTTAAGTCGAGTTCAACTACAAACTACACAGTTGCAAAGTCCGGACCATCCAGAGAAATACATGGCACAGAAATTTATAACACGCCTGTAAAAGTAAAAACACACAATATCTGCCTTCCGCCAGGGGCTTGAAAGATGGGTCTTAGTACCTGTACCTGCATCACTGTGAAAAATGACGGTGACATATCTGAATCAGTCGTAACCTTAATATTGAATACCGTTCTTCTACTATTTAATTTATCGACCAGTTAAAGAAGGTACAAGAAAGGTTAAACCTATAAACTAGATAAGCTTTTTACAACTTTGCTATACATTTATTCTGATGTTTCTTTAGAACGGTAGTCGTTTCACGCGTTTATTTTGCCTTCAGCTTTCAATATATTTGTTATCGATTACATTCAGCAAAGAAAATAAAGCAATAGCTTTGAATTCAGCACTCGACGAGCCCTCTTCGATCGGCGTAATATTACTACCAAATGTTTGTGTGAATGAACGTTAATTTCCCTTTCAAGTAGAATTGATTGACTTCACTTATCTGCTGAATAATAGTCTATAGGAGTTTCAGCAGCAATCAGTGTTATTGTGCACAGCCATGCTGAGCCGATTAACCAGTAATTTAGTACGCTTTAACCATAACAGATAGAAATATGTAGATCAGCATAGCAGGAATCGCTCAAGTTCGAGTTCTTCATGGTCTTTGTGCCAGATGCACTTAGTACCTAAGTGGTGGCTGGCTCTTATGGAGGAGGATTACCGCCATAATTCTATGCGTGTATTTTCTAATCTTCCTTGATGCATTATTATAAATGGCTGCTTGCAAGTGCAACTTTCATAATTCTATCCATATATATTGTATTCTTCATTGATGCGAATTGTACGTGGCAGTTTGCAATTGCTACTTTCCTTCTGCATTATTGTCAATGGCTGCTTGCAAGTGCTACATTCATAATTCTAGTCATGAAGTTTCTATTCTTCATTGATACAAGCTGTAAATAGCTGCTTGCAAGTGCTTTGATTTACTTTCCTTCTGCGTGCAGTTTGCCAACTACTGAATTGATTCTGTAGTTTGTCGTATGGCAAACGCTGTGGTCAGTTATTACAAGTTTTGTATATTCTGTTTATCAAATTGCCATATTACAATTACATCATTTCAACTGCTGTTTTCATATAGCTTCGGCATTGCAACAATGTAAATACCAAGTTTTATCAGTATCATATTTGTTGTCCAACTCGTGTCGCCATCTGTTGTCATAATGGCATACTAGAAATTAGCATGGCATTATGACAACAGACGGCGCTCTAAATTTCTCAAGCTTTTTCTTTATCAGAAATATTTAATGCTCCCCACGGAGCTTTACGGCATTCATTTTCTGTTGATAAACATTGTACTCTTTGAGTCCCCCTTTTTTAACGTGTACGTTAGCAACGAAGTTTTAATCATTCTCTACAACCATGTGCTTTCTCAAAGATCTAAGTGATTTATTGCACCTTACGAAAACAAAAATGCATACACTGCAGCAGTGTGGTCCATCTTCTTCAACCCCAGTTTTGACGCACTTAAGTATTTACTTTCGCTGTTTAAGAAATCTACTTCTTAGTGATATCTCTCATTACTTTGGAAACATTAGTTCTTTTAGCAAAGTAAGGATCAGAAATGACTGATATATTCCCTTGTACTCTTCTTAACGAGCTTTCATCAGACCACCGCTGGTTGTAAGGATCGTTTTGTACGTCACCCATTTTGACGCATCTCACAGACGTCTACCTTTTCCTGAGATACTGTTGTACATAAGCTCCGACGAAAATAATTATAGCAGAGCAACATTAGTAGCACATTACAAAAGTTTATAGGTAAAATGACATTAAAAAATTAAGCATTCCTAAAGGTTTTCTTATTCTTATCACAATCTTCATTTTGGAACATATTCTGTCGCAAAAGCCGAAACAATCAAATTGTGGAAAATCATGTTCGTATCATGATAAAATTTTTACTTGCGATTAGAAGTATTAGATTTAGTGTACGATTGTTTTCCAATACTTAATTTGCATTGTTAATGTACAGAACCGCAAATAATTAAAAAACAGCTTTGAAACTGGTTTGCATCCTTTCAGAACTTTTGTCTCTAAAAGTGGAAATAATCAGACAAAAGATACAATGTTACACGAGATTTTACTTTTATTTATAGTAATTCTTACCATTATCAAACCAATTAAAAAAAATAAATTGGTACAAGAATTTGTAAAATGTAGATAATGCACCCTTAGGTTCTAATTATTCAGCTGCTCTTTGTCACAGTAAAGATTAAAAAAAAAAAACTTGAAAGAATCTTTGAAATATGAATGTAGTGACGCATGATTCCGACTTATTAAGTGTGCTGCTCTTTGCAATATAAAATTAGTTTAGTGAATTATCTATGACCAGAGAGAGAGAGAGAGAGAGAGAATGCACCAAAACTGCATATTTCATTAAGTTATTGTAATTGTATACATGTATCCTGTGTCGATGAGCGTGGTTTGGGATAGGCTTAGGGTCTTTCCTTCAGCAAGTATCAACAAAAGAAAAAACCCTACTGATCTTACTCGATAATTATACACGGTAGAATTTTCCTGATCACTGTCTTTTTATTTAGTTTGATTTTATTTAATTGTCTACATGTATCCTGGGTAGTTGGGGGTGTTTTTTTGGGACAGTCTTTTGTTGTTTTAGGGTAGTCATGGAGTCTTTCATTTGGTGATAATTACAAACATGGGGGGAAAAAAAATCTCCTGATCTTACTCGATAATTATACAATGCAGGATTTTACTGATCACTGTCTTTTTTAACGTTTGATTCAATACAATTGGATACATGTATCCTGGGTAGGTGAGAGTGTTTTCGGACAGTCTTGTGCTAGCCCCATGACTTTCAGGGCTATAGGCAGAAAAATTAAACTGTTGGATGTCTAATTCATGCATAAGTTGCTGGAAATAATCAAACATAAAATTGCTGGACAGATTTGGGGAGGTAAACAAGTGTTAATAAACATTGCCTAAACTTTTAGAACAATTTTTGCTTTGATATTCTTCAAAGGAATAGCATATTGAAATCTTGAGGACGCACACATTATTGTCAGAAAGTATTGGTTGCTTGACTTGGTATTAGGTAAGGAACCAACAGTCTACCATTTTTATGCTAAATGGCTTGTGAAATGGTCAAATGCAGGAATAGGTTGCAGATGTGCCTTAGGTATCTTCTGATTAGGATTTCCTACCATTTGACAAGCGTCACAAGATCTACGGTACTTATAAACATCACTTTTAATTTTCGGCAAATAAAAATGATTCAGGATCTTGTGATAAGTCTTACTGATACCAAAATGACAAGCTAGAGGAGTTTTATAGGCTAGACTATGAATTTCCTGTCTATACGACTTAGGAACAACAATTTAATTGCTCACTGACCACTCATCACCAGCAGGTACATCAGGTGGTCTCCATTTACTCATAATGACCCCATTTTTCTCAAAGTAACATACTAGTATTAGTGTGGCTTCAATTTCTGAAACCTAGTTTTGTGTCTTCTCGGAGGAAAAGTACTTGGGGTGCCTATAACTCGCATTAAAATGTCTTGCATGCTTATAAAGTAGCGGTTACTTTCTGCTCAGATATCTTACAACTGCAGCCAGAAATTGGCTAGTGGTTTCTATTATTCTGTGAAGAAACTAACTTACTTATGAATCTCTCTCTCTCTCTCTCACACACACACACACACACACACACACACACACACACACACACACACCTTCTCTCTCTTTCTCTCTCTCTCTACTGAGTGATTAAGTAATTTGAATTATGGAATTTACCTTATCCATTGTTCCATGTCATATATATTAGGGATAACAGGCCAAATTCAAAATTTCATCTCAGGTTCATAAATATAACAGTTTTGTGAAGGTCATGGCATCAGAAATAACAAAATAGCAAACAAAATATAATCCTTTTCATGGTTTTTTGCTCATAGCAAGTACAAACAACTTATTTTATTGCCCGCAAAAAAAAAGAATTCTCCAAAGAGTGAGCATTTTTGTACAGTGCATATATTGAATACAGATCCAGTAATGAATGTTTTTTGGAATCAATTCTTGAAACAGTCATTAGGGAATATAACCTGACTGATCTTGAGGCATAATTTACAACTGTATGGGGTATACAAAAGATAATGTGTCTAGGGGAATCCAGAGTTTACAGTTTTAATTCCTAAAAATTTGCAATTTTGAGTGTATGTCCAATCCAAAAGCCAAATTGTGTGAAAAGCTTGTCTTTATTCATGTTTTATTCATGTGAAAGTGAAAAACAAAAGGGATTGGCAAATCATTCTATAAGAACAATGCAACGAGACAATCCTGGTATTTG
The DNA here is from genome assembly GCA_016617855.1 of Megalonaias nervosa. NCBI lineage: Eukaryota > Metazoa > Mollusca > Bivalvia > Unionida > Unionidae > Megalonaias > Megalonaias nervosa. The sequence continues at coordinate 6,064 of JAECUM010001726.1, forward strand.
TTCCTTATAATTGCCTACCTGTATGATAATTTTTGTTTTCGATTAATTCATCTAACAATATTGTTTTTATGAATGCCGGTTTACATGACTTCTTTATTTTTCTCTAATATTTCCTATGAGAAATTAAACACAGGGCTGTATATAGTTTTTAGTTATTTATTTTGCTTTATTGCATAGTTGTATTGTGCTGATATTTTTTTGGTGTCATGACAATATTAACTTATATTTTAAACAGGATAAAATAATGATACAATCACAGACAAATGAAGATATTTATGCGGGGGAGGGGGTGGATGCTATAACAGCCTGAGCTATGAGTAGCCTTAAAAACTTTAAAAGTTTTGTAAACAATTATGGGGGGGGGGATCTTACTCTTCTAACAGAAAACAATCACATCTGTGGAAGATACATGTAAAAATTTGCATTAATCTTTTTCACTACTACATTAATTTCATATCCAAATGTATCAAGCAAGTTTGGTACTGTACTGTAGCAGTAATAATAAAAACAAATTGAGCTGGTTACTGGTAGCGGTAGCAACGTTATTTATTTTCAGTATATTATATTTTTATAATTGCTACCAAAGGAATCTGATGTTTTATCAGTGAAGTACCTTACAATCAATCATCTTATCCGTACTATAAATATCGCTTCATATATGGATAAATACGATTTTAAATAATAAAAAAAAAAAATGTAGCTTCCAGTTTGATATCTGAGGAAGTAAAGCATCTCATAATTGTATGGAAATGTTCTTTATATTTAGATATACAAAATATATTTCACACTGTTATAATTTATTTCTTATATAATGAAATAAGTTCAAATGTTTGTAGCATATAGCTCTGCTACAGTATATGCTTTGCATGTGATGTCATTGTTTCAAGTCATTTGCCTCTTGCTATTGTATTGGAATTGGAGATTTAAAATGAAATTGGAGATGCGAGATACTTGTCACAGACAACTCGTGACAATTATTATCCATGCCTCCATGCATAATCATCAATGCCATACATATATAAGAATTCTGTATAATTTTAATATTTTCCTTACTTCTGGATAAGAGAATAAACAGAATCCTCGTCTCTGTAATGTACTCTCTCTCTCTCTCTGTCTCTCTCTCTGTCTCTCTCTCTCTCTCTCTCTCGTGAATTGAGGTGCAATTATCTGCAATTTGCTAAAACCTTATGAGGTCTTACTGCTACAAAAAGCAGAACTTGCACTGCCCTCTAGAATAATAAACATGCTCTAAACTGATAACACTGTGAATAAGAATTTATAAACAAAATAGGACCTTAAACCTTGCTTGTAAGCGGCTACCCTATTCTGCTACCGTGCGGCAGCGGTAAATTACACCCACAAAATGTCCACACAGAAAAAAAATGGAGTGGGAAGGGTCAGAGGAAAAATAACATTGTGTAAATACATCTAATTGTATACAGTTTGATAAATTTAATTTGTTTTGTGCTTCTTGCAGGCCACCTCTCTTCCGAATATTAATACTCTGAGAAATCAGCTGAGTGTAATGCGGTAATATAATTCGAATGATATTTAAATAAGACGCCCCAAACATGCCGTAAAGTGGTATAACCTCTTGTTGCTAGGGTCAGGGGAGTAGTCGTATTGTAAGAAATTGACTTGTCACTGCGCCATCTGTTGTTATAATGAGCCATTATTTTATGCTAACTTCCGTGATGCTAACTTGCAACGTGCTTGATGCTATGTTATAATCATGATTTTAGAAGGTGCAATCAGTGTAACTTGTGATATAGCAAGTTTATAAATAGAATATTAAAACTTATAATAACTGACAGCATTTGCCATACGACAAACTACAGAATCAATTCAGTAGCTGGCAAATTGCAAGATACAATGACGCAGAAGGAAAGTAGATCTAAACACTTGCAAGCAGCCATTTACAGCTTGCATCAATGAAGAATAGAAAATTCATGACTAGAATTATGAATGTAGCACTTGCAAGCAGCCATTGACAATAATGCAGAAAGAAAGTAGCACTTGCAAACTGCCACGTACAATCTGCATCAATGAAGAATAAAATATGCATGGATAGAATTATGAAAGTAGCACTTGCAAGCAGCAATTTAAAATATTGCATCAAGGAAGATTAGAACATACATGCATATAATTATGGCGGTAATCCCCCTCCATAGGCTCTAAGAAATGTTGTTGTTGTTGTTGTTGTTGTTGTTGTAGGGTTTAATGCCATTTTTCCGCACAAGATAGGCTATACATGGCGGCCAGCATAACTGGGGGAGGAAGAACCCTGGAAAACCCCGGGAAGATCCACCGACCCACGAGAAGCTACTGGCAAAGCTTTCTCACGTACCCACGTTAGCCGAGCCTGAGACTCGAACCCACGCAGAGGTGAGATGGCAATGATCCGGAACGGTGAACGCTTTAGGCCACTCGGGGCCCGACCCTAAGAGAGTGTAGACCTTCTTTCTCTTAAGACGTTCGTGATCAAATGTAAAGAAGTATCATTCAAACTCACTTGTACTTTTTAATTTGTTTTATTGGGGGTTGTGCAGCTTTTGCACTTCTCATGGTCGCAAGAAAGCACAAATTTCTAAGGATCCAACTTACAATATGTGAAAAAATTATATCTATTCCAGGTAAGAGTAATATTGTACAGTTGTAAGTAATGAACAAAATGCCACGTGCATGCTAATCCAAAACAATCGGTAATGACAATAATAAATGAATCCACGGTAATATTTTCTTTTACAAAAAGTTCTGTTTTATATCATGCAAACTAAAGAAGGCGAGTAGTAACGAAGTCGGCCCCATTGTTTCTCCACGGCGACGCGGGTTGTATGTAGCAGCTGGCGTGCCTCACTAACAATTTTCGAAAAAGCGAGTGTCAGGTGGATCTCGGACTTCTTAACTATGATCATGGACATATTAACATGCGCGTGCTTAATGCAGTTTTGAAAAAAATATCGTGACCCTGGTGTGTGTGAATGTGATAAAATTTAAAAAATTAAAAAAATAAATATTAAAGATAAAATGATATCACATATCATATATAGTGAACGTAAAAGAATGTGAGAAAAAAATATCGTAAAGGGCAGACACAAAAGCTCATGATCAAGATACTAACAAAAGTTTCGAGTGAGTGACGTGTACAAGGAAGATTTCACATAAACAATCGTTGTCAAGAATGCATTCATGAACTTTGCCGTGCTAAATGGAACTCCTAACGAAATTACAGACACTGTGTGATAAAACTTGTTCACGATATCGAGGATTATGTTAATGATCATTATTATATTAAAAAATAATGATATCGCTGCGATAAATAAGCAACAGTGGTTAAAGTATAACTAAGAAGATGATAAAAATCGACGACGTAGAAGAATATGTATATCCACTAAAGAAACGACCAGTAACTATGCCCCCACCCCCGTAAGAGCTTCATAATATCGACTGCAACACCATACGAAATCAGTCAGCAAAATGAGTCATTAGTTTGGCGCTTGTGGAATGGCACAACATCAGCCAAACAATGACATGTTTCGGTGTGCCTTTTTAAATGTCAAAGATTGGACAACATTTGTAAAACTGAGGTGTCCTTGACAATAGTGAGCTTAACAGCTCCAACATAAAAATAAATCTATAAATAAATCTATATTATCAAAAGGTGAGCGGGCCAATCAAGAATATAAATTTTAGTTTATGTTTGCAAGGTGGGTGAGTATATTATGTGTTCGTGGGCCAGGGCGATTAGCTTTATATAGAAGTTCCTGTATGTGTATAAGTGCTACAATGTTGATCCCGATATTTCAAGTTCGAATCACGGTCGCGGAAAAATGTTTATTCTTATTATTTGAGGAGACAGTTGAGCCCAGGTTGGGTGTACACGATATCAAAGTCAAATATGACGTTGATCGTTAGTGTTAATTACCTACCACGCACGCATAATTCTTTGAGAAATAGTCAGGTCTGAGCCTTCTAGGATGTCGTTTGGTGACTTAAGGGTTAAAACGGGTTGCAAATTCATACCGCTGTCATTAACACTGACTGAAAACCCATCTGTTTACCATAAGAATATATGTATCACAGCTTCAAATAGCAGAACTACTGTAAGTTTCTTTTTGTGTGAAAATATAAAAGTGATGAATATCAAGTCATTTTAAAGATACATAAAACATATAATACATGAACGTGGACAGTTGATTATTCATGAAATAAATCGAAGATTTGCAAATCATTGGACATAACCTTCACCCCAAATTTAACCTGAATCTCATTCGAGAATAGCTCGAATACGTCCAGCAACGACGTGATAGTGGTTACACGGCCGTCCGAATATAGATTTGTCAAATAACATATTATCAGTTGAATACGAACTCGCAATGACTAGAGACAGCGGGCCTAGCAGTTGAAAAACTCATCGAGGCCGAAACTGTTGAAACTGCGCTCGAGATGTAACGCGATCATCAAAACCTCACCACTGACTATCTGGCCAAACAATTTACTTATCTCATCAACCTAAACCAGGTTGAAATTGTGATGACGATAATGACGACGCGGACAAAAAAAATCGTGGCAAACTGTTTCGTGTTACACACATTCGCATAATAATGTGTTTTTGGGCTGCTGTTTTTCTGTGACATATTGTTTACTGCTATGACGGATCGGTTATTTTGATCTACTTCTTGATCGCCTTACAGTTTTCGATCTCGGTAATGACAGACTTAGTTCATCTGCGGTAATGGACCCGTCGTTAAGCGCGTCCAAATACAATTTATTTTGTGATCATTGACAGACTACTTTCCCCGGCTGTAATGATTTTTTTTAAAATCTGTTTTCGCATCCGAAAATAGAGCTGCTTCGACGATATGAGTCGACGATGATAACAGCACCCGCGACAGTCGAGACAGTACTGATAGGAATTCTAACAGGGATGCCTATGATCATCATCGACGTGGCAATCCAAGTGACACTAAGGACCACAGAAAGAGAAAGAAAGAGAAGGAAGGACAGTAGAACACATAATTTTCGGCATTTCATTCAGACTTAGACGAGGTACTAGCAACCTTCTGTCAATTTCCTTCAGATTGTATGAAACCAAGTTACCTATGTAATATCCGCTCAAAACAAACTACACCCAAGGAACAACTGATACGATCTGAGATATGTATCTTAGATGGGTATTTCGACACAACAACTTATTGGCATTTTAGTGACTTGGGAAAAATGACAAGGGTAATTTTTCTTATTGGCATACTGATCTAAGATATTTTGTTTAGCACATTCTTGAATCATATCAGATTTAATAAAATAGGATATATTCGGATAGATTTGAATCTGCCAAACTAAGATTTAATTCATGTTGACCACTTTTAGCAATATTTATTTTCTATCTGCTTTCCGACGGTTCACGTCGATGACTCGGAATACCTCTCTACCATGGTGTGTGTGTGTGTGTGTGCGTGTGTGTGAGTGCAGTAAATATAAAAAACTCCATTTTAAGTGTGATAAGTTGAAGAATAACAAGATAACTGTTATTCTAACAAATATGCAACTAAAACTAGACAGCACATCGCAACATTACAGACCATTTTTGGGTGGGGGTGGGAGGAAGGAGGGAAGTGGACGAAGCCCTGTGATGTTTTTAAACGAAGAAATCATTATGGTGTAGATTCTGACATACAAAATGGATAAACTGAAGTTTTCGAGACATTAAATATACAGATAAATAAATTAATATAAAGTTAAGAAAATTGTGAAAATGAATGTATCAAATACGGCAGTAATTTCTCGAAAACCAATATCTAGAACCATTAGATAATTATATTGACCAATAAAGTAGAGGAACTTTAGGGTTAAATTCCCAGTATTTTTTAAAAATAAATAATAATTGGTTATATACAGTAATAACGTCAATAAAGTTCTGGATTTTTGGATGAAGGAGCTCACTGGAGCAAAGATATCTGTATTTTAATGTCAACTATTTTAGTTCATTATTGCTTACCTTTATTTTGGATAACCATTTGATATAAAATAAGAAAGGATGAAAGGATCATTAAATTGAATATGCCAAAAAGTGGCTGTCAGGAAGATTTTATGTGGGTCTGACACCATTTTTCAGCATGTGATAGGCTATACATAGCAGCCAATATATTTGGCGGAGGAAGAACACGGGGAAAACCCAGGGAAGAACCACCGACCCACGGGAGGCAACAGACAAGATTTCTCAAATACCAGCATTGGCAGTGCCGAGACTCGAAACCACGCGAACAGAGATGAGATGTGTGTGATCTGTCAAGGCAATCGCATTGTACCACTGAATCACGCGAGGCCTCGAACAGGAAGGGAATTTGGGTTTAGCAGGTGTCTCCTGGTGGAATGTGACACATTTCGTTTTTAAACATCTGATACGATCAAAAAATACGGACAAAATACCTTAGATCTGAATGCCCACAGAAAACATTTTTTTTGGCATTTCAAAGACATGCTCATGATGGTAGTTTCCATTTTTCCAGCTGGCATTTCGATCTAAGATAATTTGTTTAGTACATTCTTGAACTGTATCAGATGTAACAAAATGGGATATTTTCGGGTAGATTTGAATCTGACAAATCTACATTTTCTGCCTGTCCGACACTTTTAGCATATTTATTTTCCGTCTTCTTGCCTGTGACTTCGAATACTTCGCTATCATATTGTGTGTGGGCATCTGTGTGTGTGTGTGTGTGTGTGTGTGTGTGTGTGTGTATTACAGCGGGACATGCAATAAATATAAGCAACTCTATTTTACGTTTGATAATTTAAACAATAAAACATAACTGTTATTCTCACAAATATAGAACCAAAACAGGATAATATACAGGTTAGTAATTTAAAACACACACACACACACGCATATATATATATATATATATATATATATATATATATATATATATATATATATATATATATATATATATGCGTGTGTGTGTGTGTTTTATATATATATATATATATATATCATCGTCGGCATCCGTCCGTCTTCTGGAGACGATGGTGTAGCTTCTGGTTGGGTGACCTATCTGCACCTTCACGAGTGGCTGAAGAGTCCGACCCTAGAGTGACAGTCTCTGTTGCACTTGCTGCAGGTGAACGTTGACGCTTGTTGAGGCTGTTGTTGTTTCGCCTTCCTCCTGGCTGTCTTTGTAGCGAGGTTTGTGTTTCTCGCTTCCTCGGCTTTCTGAACGCCCTGTTTGACAGCAAGGCACCAGGTGGAGCGGTCGTCAGCACAGCTCTCCCAGTCGTTGACGTTGATGTTGGCAGTCTTCATGTCCTTCTTGCAGACATCTTTGTAACGCAGACGTGGCCGTCCAGTCAGTCGCGCGCCTTCTGCTAGCTCGCCGTATAGCAGGTCTTTGGGAATGCGGCCTGGGTCCATTATCTTAACGTGGCCGAGCCAGCGAAGGCGCCTCTCGCTGAGAATGGAGAACATACTGTTCATGCTGGCGAGTTCCAGAACCTCTGCGTTGGGTACTTTGTTCTGCCACTGGATGTGCAGAATGCATCGCAGGCATCTCAGGTAGAAGCTGTTGAGTGTCCTTTCGTGGCTCGCGTAGATGGTCTATGCCTAGCTGCTGTAGAGGAGTGTGCTGAGTACGCAGGCCTGGTAGACTCGCAGTTTGGTCTTCTCAGTGAGGTTGGTGTTGTTCCAGACCCTCTGGTTCTGCTTGGCCATAACTGCTGATGCCTTGGCAATCATGCCGTTCACCTCAGCATCAATGGAGAGCGAGCTGGAGATAGTGGACCCAAGGTATGTATAGTTCTCAACAACTTCGAGGTTGTACCCATCGATGGCACTGGTGGGAGGGGAGTCTGCATCCTGCGCCATGACGTTCGTCTTCTTCAGACTGATGGTCAGTCAAAACTCCTTGCATGCGTGGGAGAGGCGACATACCAGCTGATGAAGTCCATCTTCCGTGTGTGATCTCAAGGCTGCATCGTCGGCGAAGAGCAACTCACGGATGAGAACCTCTGTGACTTTAGTCTTAGCACGGAGACGAGCGATGTTGAACAGCTTGCCGTTAGCCCTGGTGTGGATGTACACTCGCTGAAGTCCTTGAAGGCGTACTGGAGGAGCATGGAGAAGAAGATGGCAAAGAGCGTCGGCGCAAGGACGCAGCCTTGATTCACACCACTGCTGACTGGGAAGGCCTGTGACGTTGCACCGTTAAAGCACACTGTGCTGTGCATGTTGTCGTGGAACAACGTGATGACAGCAAGCAGTCGTGGGAGGCAGCGAATTTTCTGCAGGAGCCTGAAAAGTCCACTCCGGCTGACCTGGTTAAACGCCTTTGTCAGGTCTATGAAGGCGATGCAGAGGGGCATCTGCTGCTCACGACACTTCTCCTGCAGCTTTCGTAGTGAGAAGATCATGTCTAGAGTTGACCGGCCGGCTCGGAAGCGACACTGGCATTCTGGGTAGACGCGGAAGGCTAGTGTCTGCAAGCGCACCAGGGCAACACGGGCGAAAGCCTTTCCGACGATACTGAGAAGGGAGATGCCCCGGTAGTTGTTGCAGTCGCTACGGTCTCCTTTGTTCTTGTACAAAGTGATGATGTTGGCGTCTCGCATGTCCTGGGAGATGTGTCCCTGTTCCCAGCAGAGGCAGAGGAGTTCATGCAAGGGCTGGAGTAGTGCTGGTTTCCCGCTTTTGAGGACTTCAGGTGGGATGCCGTCGCCCCCAGGGGCCTTCTCACAAGCGAGGCAGTCGATGGCTTTTCCGAGCTCTTCCAGGCTAGGCTGTGTGTTTATTTCCTCCATGATTGGCAGGCCTGGGATGGCGTTCAAGGCGGTGTCGGTGACAGCGTTTTGGGTTGCATACACCTCAAGATATGCTCAACCCAGCGCTCCAGCTGTTTCCCCTGGTCTGTGATGACTTCGCCCGTCTTGGACTTGAGGAGGGGGGCGAGGATGTCTTGGAGGGGGGGGGCTGTCGCATTCTTGATACCCTCGTACATGCCTCTTGATCTACGGTGTTGGCAACTCTCTGTATGCTGGTGAAAAGGTTCAGCCAGTAGGTGTTGGCGCAGTGGCGGGCGGTCCGCTGGGCGTTGTTCCTGGCAGTCATGAGGGCTTTCCTCTTCGCCTCGGTCACAGGCTCCATCTCCTCCCAGTTGTCCTCATACCAGTCGGTATTTTTTCGCTCCTTCTTCCTGTAGGCAGTGAAGGCTGAATTGTACACAGCGTCTCGGAGGTGGGACCACTTGGAGTCGATGGTGTCATCTGGTGTCTTTTTGGTGAGAGCATCCTGCAGCTTGCTGATGAACTGCTGTGTCTTCTTTGGGTTGCTTGCACAGGAGGTGTTGATGCGTGGAAGACCCTTCTTCTTGGCATGATGCACCTTCTTGGGCATTATTCGCACCTTGCTGGCCACGAGGGAGTGTTCCGTGTCGCTGTCAGCACTGTGGTAGCTGCGGGTGAAGAGGACACTGGCCAGTTCCGTACGCCTGGTGATGGCGAGGTCTAGCTGCTGCCAGTGGCGGGAACGTGGGTGTCTCCATGACACCTGGTGGATTTCCTTGCATTTCAAGAAGGTGTTGGTACACATAGGCTGTGGGAGCAGCACATCTCCAGTTGTCGCTGACCGTTCTCATTCATCTTGCCCCTTCTGTGAGAGCCGAGACAGGTGGGCCAGGCCTCATGATCAGCTCCCACTCTAGCATTGAAGTCTCCTAGTAGGTAGAGGCCTTCAGTGTTGGGGATACTGGATATTACTTGATCCAGAGCCTCGTAGAACTGGTCTTTCTCCTCTATGGTGGAGCAGAAGGTTGGGGCGTACACGAATAAGATGTTGACTGGGCATGAGGATATTGACAGCCGGAGGGCAAGGATCCTCTCAGTGCCTGATGACGGAGGCTCAGTGAAGGCGACGAGAGTGTTCTTTACAGCAAAGCCAACGCCGTGCTACCTAGGTTCATCCGAGGACTTTCCTTGCCAAAAAAAGGTGCAGTTGGCTTCCCTGATGGTGCCGCTGTCAGCCAGTCGGGTCTTCTGAAGGCAGGCAATGTCGATGGTCAATCGATAGAGTTCCCTGTCAATGACGGCAGTCTTCCGTGCGTCGTCGAGCTGCTGAAGGTCAGCGTTGAGTCCAGGACACATGGTCTTGACGTTCCAGCTTGCGAAACGGAGAGTTGGAGTCTTCTTTTTTCTTCTTTGAGTCTTGCCTGGTGCGAAGTTTGTGGCCTGCTTGTCGAGATGGTTCTCTAAGCTCCACGCACCCAGTGAAGCAGGCAGGCCATGGCGGGACAGCACCTTACTGACTAGGGGCTGCCCAGCATAAGGCGGGCGGTAGCTGTCCAATGAGACATGGCGGTCTCTCCTACCGTAGGAAGCAACCCCTGACGCCAAGCTCTACGCCAATCGAGCTATTGCTTAGAACCGGTAAACTGCTGCTTCCCTTGTTGTGCCGACGCCTTACAACGACGCTGGAGTGTCCTCTCCAGTGGAGCTACGAAGCCTGGGCAGGGTAGTATGGAGAATCAACTGTTGCCCAGGCAGCAGATCCCCCCTCTCCACGCTGCTGGTGGACCCAAGGGAACGACGAATGCCGATACAACTTGGCACCAACGGCGTCGCAGGAGTTACCGAAATGACATTGGAGTCAATGTCAGACCGCCTTGGGGACTCCGTCTCCGGATTCTCTGTCGGGGTTTACTCCCTTAGCCTTTCCCATGGGTATAGGCGCAAGGCAGCGGAGGTTTGGGATCAGAGTTTTCCTTCTCCTAGACGAGCTACCATCCAAGGTTTACGAGCCCCATCTATCCGAAGCGACTGGTTTTAAGGCGCCAGTGGCCCGCCATCACCCCTTCTCCTGTTAGTGGAAACAAGGTCCGCCTGACTTAAAAGCTAAGCCACTCGCGAAGGCCAGGAGCTGGATTTTAGTTGACCGAGGCGATCAGAGACGCAAGCCGTATGGGGAATTTCTGGAGGAGTGGGGCGCTTGTCTCCCACTCCCACCCCGGCAAAATCAACCTTGGACCATATATATATATATATATATATATATATATATATATATATATATATATATATATATATATATATATATATATATATATATATATATATGTGAAAACCTCTGGGTTTTTTATTGGTTGTTTTTCTTTATTACGAGCGGTCGTGGATAAGAATAAAATACGTATTTAACGAAGAGCGAGCAACCTCTTTTATCTGTATGAGTTTCATTTGAATCTGATTTGGGGGCCAAAGTCGACCCTTATCAAACCTTGTCTTTTCGCATATGGAAGATTTCGGGGAATATACTCCATTGTAGCTGTGTTTTCTGAGACGGTATTCTATATTCAGTCAGTTTATTGATCTCTCTGTAGTAGTCCCACACCAATTTCCAAAGCTCTGTTCTCTGGATTTTCATTGAATTTATTAAAGTTACATCAAAACATCATATTAGCCGATCACTGAGCGCACTAGACACAGTGCAAACTATACAAATAAAAAGTCTAAACTCTGGATATAGTGTTAAGCTAATAAATATGTGCTTACGTTCCCGTTTCTTTGCAAACACACCCCCAATTAAAAAACATACGGCATCAAGGATATAAAAAATGCACAACTTAGTCATTTCATCGATCAGTTAATAATTTCTAACCTGACTGTCGCCAAGAGGTCCCAAACACTGTCAATTTGTTGGCGTTTCAAATCAAACGGGAGTTTCCTTAGTAATACAGGCGCCATATTTGCATAAGCGGATCTATGTTTTCAAGCAACAGATGTGATTTAGTTCACCGTCTTTGATAATAACAATAATTCCGTACATTTTGGAGTATCAAGAATTTCTTCTTTTCTTTGTTCTATTTGTTCTAGAATATTAAAACCAGACATTGTAAATATCTGAAGCAGACGAGGCAGTTTTTATAGAAATAGATTATTCTAGAAACCAGAAAAAAAACAGCGAGCAGTCTGTCTGCTTATTTACATTGATAGTTTCCGTTTAGTTTTAAATGTGAATAAGTTGACAGTGTTAAGGACTGCTGGCGACAATCAGGTTAGAAATTTTAAACTGGTGAATGAAATGACTAGGTTTTGTGCATTTGTTATATCCTTGATGCTTTTCTTTTTTAAAATCGGTGGGTAATGGGGTTACAAACAAACGAAAGAGTGTACGAATATTATAGATTAATCTGACTCGGCATTGCAAAGGTAAGAACTGTCATTTGTCTGGCGTAAATACTGCACGCCTGAGCTCTCTCATGAAATAAGTGTCCCTGTCGTACCATAGTCCCTATAAAAATCTAGTGGCGTACATTGGTGGTGTGACTGCAGTGGCAGTATTTACGATGGGAAACCGGTAAATTACACAAAGGAATAGACAAGAAGGGACTTGACAGATACAGTTTGATACATGATGGCAAATATGATGCAGTTCTACTGGCGAAATGTGCCTTGAAACCACAAAGTGACTGGCCTAAGGTGACGTGGTTAAAATAGTTCCCTGTGTAAGGGGATAGTTGTATAGTTTCTACGGCGTGATCTGCTGAGGGTACGGAAAGTTGATGAAGAGAAACTATGCAGATGTGCGGTTGATAGATATTTGGCAAATTGTGAGAGTTGTGGTCTTGCATTGATTAGAGTAGAGTTTATCTATAGAATGGACACGTCGGGCTTCCTAATGTACAAATGAAGTTGTATAGAAGTCTTTGGAAATTTGGGGTAAACGTATGACTTCTAGCCTAATCGCGCCAGGGGTATTTGCTTTAATTATTTCGGGCTAAGGAATATTTTCATTGCACCGAATTCCAATAATCAAACAAGTAATCACACAAATCTAAGAATTCCTTAAACGGAGCGCTATAACTAAATGCGCGTACTCCAAATTTATTACAATATTTTGTGATATATTTTTGAGATGATTAAAACTCCGCTTGCCATGACAAGCAAATTCAAAAATGATTGTGGGTGGAGGGTGGAAGGAAGCCATCTGACGGTATCATCTTCATTTCAAGAAACATCGCTGAACAAACACTGCTTCTTGTAAAATGAGTGTTGGACAAAATCTGGAAAATGTTAGAATGAATGGATTTTATCTGATTATAATAATTTTATTGTATTTACAGGAAAAAAAGCCTCCAGTGCAGCGTCTTTTATGGTGGCAAACGCTTGACCTTAACCATTGACCTCAGTGACCATTGCCTGGACGATTTTGTATGCATATCTAGGACACTGGGTGAAGCGATGGCTATGTGCCCGTAAATTCCAGACCTGTAGGTTGTCGGATTTGCAGACTAGTGCTTAATTTTCACTGCTAGTTTACTTGTCAGCATAATTAACTATTTAAAATATCTTTTGACATGTGGGTAAATCCACACAGAAGTAGTACGCTCTATCCACCTATAGTTACACTACAAACAATGTTCAGTTTTACTCTCATATTCTCGTATGTTTAACTTGTAGGGCCGGCAATTTTCAAGAGAATACCTGATTTACATGCTTACATGTATACTGGCATGTAAGGGTACGGTTGGCACAAAATAACGAAGCTCTTCAACAATTGGAAAACGGGATTAAAATCAGTGGTAAAATATTTAACTGGCATGTTTACTGTATGATCAGGTCTTTTCACAGGAATATGGTTTGCAATACAAAAATCTCAGCAGTAATAATCCACATATACCACCATGCATAGTTGTTAGGAATCAGCTTGTTTCATAGATCACCTTCTGCAAATTAATATTTATCAGACTGTATGCACATTTTCTAACATATATATCACAGTTTTTCTCACGGCTAGATATTTCACATACTCGTTTTAAAGTCACACTGCATAAATGTAGAAAAAATTTACGTGTTAAAAGTGAAACAATATTATATTTCAAACCCATCGGAAATGATTACTCAAACAACGTACATTCCACGAAAAATAATTATCGGACTTCCTCCCAGTAAGAGTTGTTCAACAATGAAACTCTTTTAAGGAGAAGCTGATACGGCCTACTCCAACCTGTACCTTTTCTGTGAAGCCCGAAAAAAAATTCCTCTATATCAGGTGGACTGATTTGCCAATGTATGGGAAAAACCAGTTAACCAAACATCACACAAGTGTTGCCCCCCCCCCAAAAAGAAAAGTTGCACGTGGAATAATATCTGTTCGTTGAACGTATTTGGACCAAATAACAGGTTAATTAATATATTCAAGCCAAGAAATAAATTGTTAAATGAAAGCAGCTTTTGAATCTCACATTTTTCTGAATCAAAACTTTTGTATTAGTATACACAGTTACGTAGTATTTGGGTTGTTCTCATGCATGAAATTCAAAATGGGTGCTTCTGCAATACATCCGTGATATTTTCACGAAAAAGCCGAGGATGTTCAGAATGGCAGCATGAAAGTGCATTCTAGAAGCGGCAAAAATACATTGAATACGGAGACAATAGTGACACAATATTAAAACAGCCTGATTCCTTAAAATTTTTGCCCTGAAAGCCCTTGATTTGCTTACTTTAACTTGCCAGTCATCTCGAAAGCCTCGAGTTAGCCTTGGGTTAGAAAAATCTCAGCACTATAATTACGATCTTAGTTCTTTATATCTGTTTGGGTTATTTTTGGTGGTTGTGGTGGAGGGGGGCGCATTTTAAAAAAATTGACCTAACAAATAAATGGAACAACGGCTGTCTAATGAATATTTCTTTATTAAATGATATAGATTATTATTTATCACATAGTCGGTACACTTCGCCTGCAGTGTGTGCAGTTTCATATTTTTTATATTATACGTGTGAACATATCACTTTATGTGATTCTGATTGGTCCAAATAAGCCCATGAAATTATTGTGCAGTATTCTCTTTACTGATTGGCTGGGATCGTGAGAAAACGTTTTTAACCCTGCCTTCTGGAATGTTTTCTTTTGAATGAACATTTTTTGGCGGCCATTTTTAACTCGACTCGCGAAAGGAAATTGAGGAAAAATTATCTCGGCTGTCTGAATATGGATATGTTACCCCCACAGGGGTTTGTTATGTCATGTTTAACAATATCATCGTAAGAAAAATGGCGTAAAACTACAAGACAAGAACAAAAATAAGAAGTAAAACTAAGGGTATTGCTTATTTGATGGCGGGGGGGAGGGGAAGTATATCTGTAACATAGATATAGAATCCACCGTATATACAAGCGTGGTTTAAATGTTAACTTAAAGAAGTAAATAAACTCACCTCTGTTCACAGAAGAATCTGGACATAAATGGGTCTCCTAACTGACAGAACGTTATCCAACCACAGCATCTTTACGCAGTATATATTGGATACAAATCCGACTCAAATAGAAATTTGTTTACGTCTTCTGTACAGTCTATTGTTCCAAATCAAATACTGCAAATATCCGGTCACAAATGCATTGCAGTGAATGTGGGAATATTTGCATCCTGTAATCCTATTTCCACATGAAAATCACAACAATGTAACGTTTAGTTCTGAAAGTGACATTATAGGGTAAACATGTACTCTAGGCCTACTGTACTACTACCGTATCAAACAATGTGGCAGCATCACATCGCATTGATCATTCTGTTTTGAAAAATGATTTTGTCGTTATAAAATGTTCTGTTTATTCGGATGGAAGCTTTTTCTTTGATTTATAGTTTCTAATAAAGTACAATCTACTTTTACCAGTTCAACTTTGTTTGGGACTATATTTTATGCACAACAAAAAATGTCAGAATGAACGAAATTATTCGTTCTTCTTTCTATCTAAATAATTTCCACTGAAATAAAAACTATGTGATAAAAAGAATCTCAAATGGGTAATGATTTAATATTAAATTTATGAAACTCGTTGATAATGTCCCATTTTGCTCGCCAAGGCTCGCAAAAGCTGGACATTATTCAACTCGTTTCATAAATTCAATATTAAATCATTACCCATTTGAGATCCTCTATATATTATATATTATTTCGCATTTGTGTGGAGTTTCATGGTAATAAACATGTCTTTTAAGTTTTAATAGCATTTTTCCTGTTAATGATGGAACATTTACAAATACTGTTTCTGGTAAGAAATTGTGCCCAGTAAAGGATGTTTGAGATCTTTGTTTCTGTTATTTGTTTCATCCTACGTGTCACGTTGTGTGAGAAAATTTGTTAAACAATTCCTGCTTCATGTTATTAATGTCTTCTGATAGAATAGTAATTCAAAGTACTTTGGATAATGTCAATACGTGTTATATAATATTACGACTTTAGACCGATTCTGAAACAAAGAAACTACCTGTCCATGAATTAGCCATTGCGTTGCGGTCAAATTCGCGGTTACTTCCTTCGAAGAACCTTGCCACGGGGAGAGAAACACTATTTGTTTGCAATTAGCAGTGATGTCACCGGTCGGCTTAGGCTTAGAGGCCGGAAACCCGACATTGTAACACGTAAGTGATACTACCCCAGACCGTTTTCAAAGAGACCACCGGTATCCAATCAGAACTAAGATTTTGGGCGGGTTTCTCACGCAACTGGACATTATTGTTATTTTCATTGTGAAAGAATCAGTGCACGTCTGGACATTTGCGAGAGTAGGTCATAAGGAAGTTGGAGACAGTAGACTGCGCTCCGAGTGCCGATGTTGTGCGCTCGTTAATTGGATGGGAAGGAAGTTTTAGTAACTTCAGACGAGATTCGAACAAAGGCTTCGGATCAAGCTTTCCGGGTGGGATCGGACGCCACCCGAAGATTAGAGAGGCGAAGACGTGAAGAGCACGTAGATATAGGCAGTTAGGCGAAGAGGGAGGGCGAAAGAACGGAAACGAGGGTACCGGAAGTACCGACAAGGAGGGAGAGAGAACGGAAACGAGGGTACCGGAAGTACCGACAAGGAGGGAGAGAGAACGGAAATGATGGTACCAGAAGTACCTACGAGGAGAGCCGGGAAACAGAACAAGGGTACCGGAAGTACCGAAAGGAATACAAGGCGAAAGTTACATATGAGTAACATAGAAGGGACACGGGAAGGAAACACTCTCGCCTTTAATTTCGCGGGATGAAATAAATGCAATTTGGAGAGGTCGTGTATTGATTGGAAGCAATTGCATTGAAAACTTGTCCTTTTATTGTGAAATACCTTGATATAGTTTATTAAATTGTTATACCTTTCACCTTATTAATTTTATATTTTAATACATAGACAGTCGGCTTTGCTGACTGGAGTCTAGGAGCTATTTAACCTTTAACTTGTCCGTCCTTCTCCGGGGTTGGTAATACTTCCGTTGGGGGCACGTGACACTAAGGTCTGCTTGGAATTTAAACTCATAGGCTGAAACTCTTGTAATTTGGATAAATGTCGTTTATGCTTAATTATAAAACGTGTCATAATTTATAAATCATGTGTGTTCTGTCGCAACCTTTATTTGGTTTTAAAACGGCACAGGGCCATTCAACAGCCTCTACCGGTCATAAAACGGCCCAGTGCCTTTTCGCGATAATGCCTTGTCTTGTTATGACCCAAGACAGTTTCGTAACAGATACTTTTTCCTACCCATTTTACCTGGTCGTTTTACCTGTTTCTGAGAAGATACCGCATAAACTCCTTTACCTTCTGAATTCAGCAATCCCGGAACGACGGAAATTCCATCTTTCCGTCTATATAACATACAGATGAAGAAAATAAACCCTTACTCATTACTTCCTCTTGCCAACATATTGGCATACCTCTTTGTTAGTGTCATGTACTGTGGCTGAAAAATTTCTTTTGATATTGTACTTGTGTAAACTGTATATGATCTAAGCACGAAGCTAACAAAATGGCTGCTACCAGGTGCTACCCTTGCAGTCGGACAGCCGGGGAAATGTCACGTGACAATCATCACAACGCGGCCGTTATATTTGTTTTGGGGAAAGCAAGTAATCATATGTAAAATGCCCAAGAGCTGTTGTGTACCAGGTTGTACTTCCAACAAGAGGAAAAATCAGGATCTAAAGTTTTATGTAATACCGAGTGAGAGCTCACGAAGAGATAGATGGTTAAATGCAATCAGCAGAGCAAAGCTAAATCCTGACGGCAGTATCAACAAAAATAAACGCTGGTCTCCAAGATCTGGACACTGTTACGTTTGTTCAGCACATTTCATTACACATTTCATTACTGGTAAGTATTATGCTAATTTATATCCTTTCATTTAAACCGTTAACTGATTTACTGTAAATGATGAGAAATTGAAATAAATTTGTATTCTATAACGGGTTCTACCCCACCCCCAAAATCAGTTTCGTTTCACTAAGTACACGTTCACAACACTAAACTGGAGTTATGAAATAAATTTCATGATAATGCAGAATAACATTCTACATCAATAAGTTTCCTGTTCTCATTTTCAGGTGTAAAAGTCGACGACTCAACACATCCAGATTATGTGCCATCTGTATTCCCAAGAACCACCACAAGCAGACAAGATGATGGGAAAGAAATGTCAAAAGTAAAGGTTGACCGCTTTGAAAGGACTGCAAAAAGATCAAGTAGTGAATTTAAATACAAATAATATTATCATACAGGTTAGAGAATTTTAATTCGTCCTCTACGGAAATTCGAAACCTAGGTCCGCGAGTAAACGGCACCCATCGCCTTGCCTGCACACACCAGCCCATATCCCGTCACGACTAAGCACGCATCACCAAAAAATGATGGCACTGAATCGGTGTTACATGAACTCGTGTGTAGCAGACACACTCGCATGACGACCTAGTAATTAATTCTCATATATATACACAGTCGTTCCAGATTCCTATGAAAGTAATCAAGGTATATAGGATCTTTTTTATTACAAAGAATTATAAATATATACCAACCAGAACAGAAAGTGCTATCCCTGGATTCTATAGAAGAATGCTTGATAATAGTAGGCAAAATTAATAATTTAATACAAATAATATTATCATACTGGTTAGAGAATTTTAATTCGTACTCTAACGGAGATTCGAACCCTAGGTCCGCGAGTAAACTGCACCCATCGCCTTGCCTGCACACACCAGCCCATATCCCGTCACGACTAAGCACGCATCACCAAAAAAGGATGGCACTGAATCGGTGTTATATGAACTCGTGTGTAGCAGACACACTCGCATGACGACCTAGTAATTAATTCTCATATATATATACACAGTCGTTCCAGAATCCTATGAAAGAAATCAAGGTATATTTCTTTCATAGGAATCTGGAACGACTG
>JAECUM010001727.1:0-13413 GCA_016617855.1 Megalonaias nervosa
TAAACTTTGCCCGAATACCGAATAATGGTATGTACATCGTGTTTTACATTCACTTGCAATCTAATAGTAAGCGTGTATCTAGGAGAAATGGATCTTGAATTAAATTGTACAAAAGTTGTGAGGAATACACAGATTTGTAAGATAAAAGCAAGATGTGAAAAAATCGCAGTAGAGAAAATCGTATTAGGTATATATTGCCAGAGCAGCAAACCGCAATGTACCGGAATACCGGTTTATTACATGCTCATTTTTTTTTTCCTCTTCGTTAACTTTACATTTTTAGAAATGTGCAGTATTTTTCCATTCTACACAGCTTCATATTGCATGACACGTATTTCTTAAAGTAGTATCGTGTATCAGGAACTACTTTCACTGTAAGCAATATACGCCCATTAGCAGACGCTTTAGTTATTGGTTTATTAGATTTGTTTGTGGATGAACTAAAGAAGTTGTTTCGTCCATTTGTAGCAGAGATGATAAAAGTAACGATGTGGACGAGTTTCCTGAGTCACAAATGAAACATTCAAACAAGCAAAGGTGATAGTCGTTATGTCTACAACAAAACGTGCGAGAAACACTATTAAAAATATCATTATGATCATTTAAAGTTATTTAGGAGAAGTATTCGTAACATTTCGCATAACGAATGGTTCAGACTATGACCTATGCTCTCTGGGGTATACAAAAATAGCTTAGAAAAGCATACCGAGAACAAGGGCTATTGTACATCTATCAGAGACGTACTGTTTTGTAAGTCAAAATACTAAATTCGAGAACAAAAAATGCAATTAAACGTTTTGGTAGAAAAGTAAGTGCCTTAGAGGCAATAAGCCAAGACGACGAAGAATTCTTATGTCCGCTGGCTAAATGTTTTGGGAATAGGCTAGCGATAGATGCTTAGCAGGTCATAACATAGCTGGGGTCCCTACAAAGATCATGCAAGTGGCAAGGCATAAACATGTCTTCTTCAGCTGGTAATAAGAATGGCAAAAATATATTTGCATTTTTGCATATTGAATTTCCTCAAAATGTACTATTTTAATTAGTTCTGCAATCCGAATTACATGTCATGGGTTCCAAAACTTTATACAAACCGCGAAATTGGATCATAATTTCGACTACCTTTCCAACTGCAACCACATTCTCTTTACTGCACTCAAAATGAAATGAACGTGATATTCAATAGCGTCTTTTTGATAATTTCAATTGAAACAATTCACATTTTTCCCCCACATTATGATTCCAAACAATCAATGACAGAACAGATATACAAATGCAGCTGATTCAAGGATGGTCCCTCCAGTGGAGCTCCACCGTTTAAATCATATGTACACCGTACGGAATTGACGCAGCTACTAAATCCAGTCTATCAGAAGCAGAAAAGCGGAATTGAGTAGAATCAATAGAAAAACAAAATCCTTCAATTCCAGACCAATTGGAAAATGTTGTTTCAGTGGGCATTCATTCACAATATGACTATAAATTTAAATTTTAAGTAGACCAAAACGAGAATATATAATAAAAAATAGTTTATTGTATTTTTTTAATGGAAAAAATATGAACGAGTTTTTCTGAGTAATACTGCACGACCTTTGGAATGCAGTATTGCTCCGAAAAAAAATCCATATTTTCCCATACAAATGTAGTAACCTGTAAATATCGTTGCACCACTAAACTCTGCTGTCTTATGGTCGCACTCTGATTCCGATATTGGCAAGGGTTATTTGCTATCAAACCAAGATATGTGTGTGCGTTCGTGTGTGTGTGTGTGTGTGTGTGTGTGTGTGTGTTCAAACATACAACTTGAGCTTTTGCACGATTTTGAACAGCCGACGACTAATGAGTAATGCGTATCTTTCGTCAATCCCACTGCCTTTATTACGCTAATAAAATAAATCTATCTTAAAGGATCAACGTGGCATCCTAAAATATAGGTCCATCTTTTTTCTATAGACCATACATTATACTCAAGGCCTTTATTGAACAACCAGAGGCTGAATTATCGGTCTCTCAACAGCTTGTTACGTGTCGCTTGCATTATTTTGTATACGACGTAAAGTAGCATTCATTTTAACTGGTGTAACTGATTCTAGAGTTTAATATTTTCCCAGTCGGTACCGCCAACATCCCTAATGGCTAAATACAACGATAACATCAGGATGTCAAAAGTACGGAAAGTTTAACCTTGAGATCAGAGAATTCTAGACAATTTTATCCTAGTTCTAAATTGTCGTACATAAAGATACACAATTTGGGAAAGAAAAATCGTAACATCACGCGCTATTTAAAAAGCTTTCAAACTGCACATATATTCTGTTTTATCATTGTATTAGTAATTGAGGATGTTTAGATCCTTGAGGAAAGCTATGTTAAATATTGGTGTTATGATGATTTGTTTTTAAATGTACTGTATTAAGGAATGTGAGAGTAGTAATAGTAAATGAGGTTTCTATCTCAGAGACCCTTCCCCCTCCAAAACGCTTCTATGTTAACATTTTATCAGCAGCCTTTTCTAGCTCAAAATAATGACTTTCACATGATAAGGCTTCTTCTAGCATATTTCTGACAAAATATGTTTGCCGGGGGAAGGGGGTCTCTGAGATAGAAACAGCTCATTTACTATTACTACTAACATAACCATATTTTATGATAATCTTTTTCATACCTGCTATCTCTCATTGGCAGAATATCTGTTAACATACTGTCAATAATACGAAACTCGCCTATTAAATCGTCCATATCATATTTTACGCCTCGCAAATAAGATCGTATCTGATCAAGTAATTTTTTATAAGCGATACTTGCTGTTTTACAAGCATTTTTTTTGTGGTCTCAAGTCGAGGCTCAATTTTCTTACACGCTGTTGAAAGAGAAACACCAATACCAGATATTATTAATAAAAACGGGCTTAATGATGCGCCACTCGAAATTATACCAGAGCCAGTCATTAGCAGTGGTAAATATGATATTACTCGAAGTATTCTACTGTAATACTTGTTACATTGTTTTACACACCAGAGGTTTTTATGATAAACTTTGTGATATTGCATTAGTGCGTCAACATCTTGTTTTGGAATTTCCTCTGAAATATGATTGAAATCGATTATCTGTTTGTTTTTTTTTTCATTATACAATATTTGTTTACAATTTTATACAGTGACAAAAGTTCTAGTACCAACAACTGAATCAAGAAATTCACGAAACTTATTATTGTTAGGATCAGCTATAAAATTTCTGTACTTGTCATAAACATCAGACGAAGTATCATTATATCGTTTATCTGTCAATACCTCATTTTTCTCGAACCAACTGTAGGAATCAAACGTGTTTTCTACTTCACGTTCATACAGATCTGTTTTATTTACCAAATTACCGTATTCTCTTTCTGTTTCATCAATAAACCCTAGTACCAAGCTTATTTGATCCAACGTAAGCTTTTGAGGACAAGATGTTGTCTG
This sequence comes from Megalonaias nervosa, assembly GCA_016617855.1. NCBI lineage: Eukaryota > Metazoa > Mollusca > Bivalvia > Unionida > Unionidae > Megalonaias > Megalonaias nervosa. Next base: position 3,459 of record JAECUM010001727.1, read on the forward strand.
ATAATTGCGTATGCGACTATGAAATTTTTTAGCGTTAATTTTCGGAGTATGTCTCTATCAATTATGAGAAAACCAATAGCAAAAGCTACTTTTAACATTAATTTTTCATATGGTTTCGTGAGTATTTTCTCAGTTTCATTGCAATAATTTCGTAATGACAATTATCTAGAGCGCTGGAGCGATGGAAGTGGAACATCATCTTCTTCAATTATGTTCGTAATAAGAATTAATCTTTTCTTCCAACTTTGTTTGTTTAACTTTCTCACAAAACTTTTCTTGCTCAACATCACTGAAGTTATCGATTTCCTCGTTAATATTTTTGATTATCTATAGAGATTTATTAACAATAATCTGATTGAATTCTGGTTTTTCACGTATCATTGGTAAAATTGCATTTGAGTACACTTTAATAATTAACGTTGTATCCGCTGTACTAGCAATTTTAACTAGGGTTTCCTTGTCATGGTAGTACATATCGAGATGCTTAAAAATTTCTCCTTTTAAAAAACTATAGCGTAAAGTTCTGTTTCTTTTGAATTTTAAAATTTTCGATTCCGCTAGTTTGTTGAGACGATCATGATTATCGTTTATTCGTTTTTCTTCCTGCGCTCTTCCACCATAAACTCGTGCTTTTATTAGATTTGATCGTATTATTAAATCTATATTTTTCTTGTCAAGCTCAAGTAATATTTTTTTCGGCAGGATTTCAACTTTTTTTTGTTCTTCTAGACAATTATCAGGATGACAATCTCTGTTTATGATATCAAAGTCATTTATTGCTTCTATTAATTGTTGTCCTTGCATATACCTAACGCGAACAAAATTATTTATTTATTCTGGTATTTAGTACTTAAATCTTTAATGTTAATTAGTTTTATATCTTGGATTCTATTTATCGCTCGTACTTCATCTATAGAATTTGCTTCAGTAGTGAAATCTTTGTCTGATTGAAAAATACCATTGTAAAATTCTCTTGCAACGGTTATAATTGGTGGTTCTGGCATTTATTTTACAATGTTAGATTAAATTTGATCGTCGAGCGTGTATACTTGAAATGCTGTCAATCCTGGAAACGGACTTTCAGCAGCGACGACATAAACTAGAAAGTAAAAGTACTTGTTAACGGTCTTTTCTGTCGGGATTGTAAAATATTGTGTTGTTGAAATATACGTGTTCTCTGTGCTATATAATGTTGTCCAGTTGATATCATCGTTTGATCCTTCCAATCACCAATTATAAATTCGACCAACACTAGAGTTTAATCGACCGCGCAAATGAAATTGCCAAATAGCAACTGCAATGGGACATTTAATTTTAATCCAAAAGTTTTCAACATTTCTGTTAGTAGTCCATTCTTCTCTATCAGAGAAGGCGTAATGAGAATAATTTTCAGGATAATATGATGATGTGCTTACCTCAAACCCAACTCGGTTGTCAGTTGCCTTAAAAAGTGTTGGAATATACCCAACATTGTTTTTAGTTCATTTTATACCACCGCCAGATAGACTATCAACGTACGCTTTATTTGTTAGATCATTAGAGTTAACTGGAACATATGACGTCGTTATTTTATTGTTTCTCATATTTATGTTACCTGACATTGCTCCACAGGATGGTCTCAAATATGGGGCAAGTGCTCCTTTTAACTGAGCATAACTAATAGCATCAGTATTATCAGCTGGTGGCGAGGTTGCCAGTAATCCAGTTATTTTTGAGTTATTGCTAATTATCAGGTTACCTGTCATTGTGTCGCCAGTCTTATTAATATTGTTATCGTCAACAGATTTTAGTTGCGCATAACTTACAGCTTGTGTAATATCAACATTTGCTGGTGGATACGCAGTTTCCAGCCCAATAATTTTTTTACTCGACATATTAATATTGCCTGTAACCGTTCCACCGGTTTTGTCAAGCTTGCTGCCATCCACATACTTCAACTGTAACTAACTTACCGCTTGGGTTTGATTTAAGTTTGCTGGCGGATATGCGGTTTCCAAATCTATTAATTTTTTTTCCTGACATATCTAAGTTACCGATTAAAGTTCCTCCCGTCAGTGATAGTTTGTTATTGTCGATCGTTTTTAGTTGTGAGTAACTTACCGCTTGAGTAAGATCGACCTTTGGTGGCGGATAATCTACTTCTAAACCAAGTAATCGCTGATTTGACATCATCAAATGCCTGTCATTATGTCGCCGGGTTTTTTGACTAATGATGATGTATTAGTTATTATTGGTTCGTCTCCTGTAAGTACTGTTCCAAACTTTGTACAATAACTCATATTATATAAAATATATAACATAAAATTATATAACAATAATGGCGAAGTCAACGATATTAAATTTTGACACCGAACGACTAATCAAACATAAACATAATAAAGAACTTCCAGATTGTCATTATCTTATTGTTGGTCGTACAGGCTCTGGTAAAACAAATTTATTATTAAATCTCTTACTCAACGATAATTTTAACTACGATAAGGTATATATTTACACAATTAACCCACAACCGGATAAATACAAATTATTGAGCGAGTACAATGATAAACTTCGTGATGAGCTTGACATTGGCGATGATATATTTTTAATAAAAACAACCAGAGGAATTAATTCCAGTTGACGAACTTGATTCGTCCGAGCATAAAATAATTGTATTTGACGATATTCCTCTAAACAACGAGGAGATGAATAAGATTAAGTCGTATTTTTCATTATCGCGTAAAAAAAAAGTAATTCGATTTATCTCGCGCAAGGTTTTTATAACGTTGAAAGATTTATTAGGCGAAATACGGGATGTTTTATACTGTTTCCAGGGCTAGATAATGTTGATGTGAGATATATTGCAAACAAGCAATGCGGTGATGTAACAAAATATAAATTTATTGACCTATATCATCAAGCAACCAAAGACAAATATAATTTCTTTTTATTTGATAAACTAGCGCGTGATCCAGCTAAAATGTTTCGTTGTTGTATCGACACATTTCTATAGATGAATTTTATAAAGCGTATAAAAAATAAACAATGGACAAGCATCAACAAAAAATTGAATTACTAGAAAAATTTATTACAACTCGAGCTGCTTTTAAGAGAAAAGTGGAAGAAGCTCGTCGACTACAAGTTCAAGCAGAAGAAACAGCCGCTAATTTCCTTAAACCTGTTACTGAAGCAGTACTTGGCAAACAACCAGAAATATCTGCGTTATCTACAGAAGAACTAAAAAATGTACAAGAAAAAGGTCTGTTAGGTTTACTTGAAAAAAGATCAAAAGAAGAAACTAAAAAATTGCAGAGGAACTTGCGAAAAACATTGATGACCCTGCTGCACGACAGGTTAAATTTGAGAGATTAATAAATAACCCCCTTGAGCTTCAACGAGCAATAACAATATCAACAATTAATCCGGACGAGTTAAAGAATTTGATAGAAGATGTCAAAACAAAGAAAGAAATTTGCTGAGGAACAAAAGAGAATGGCTGAAATTACTATAGAAATAATATCTGATCAAAGATCAGATAAGATTTTATAGAAAAAAATGCACATAATAAAATATTAGATGAAGAATATAATAATTTTATTAGTAAACATAATATTGGAGACATTGACAAAATTCGAGATTGGCCAGAAGAAAAATATAGAGATTTAACAGAAAAATTAAGAGAAATTATGAGAATTGGGCTAGGTGCTGATGAAGAAATAAAAAATTAAACAACACTAGAGATTTCTTAAGAGCACGTGATATTATAAGAGAAGGAATCATTGCTACAGTAATGTTTCGAACAACAGTGCAGTATCGAACTAAATCAGGAGGTTATGGTAAAGGTTGGAATTTCAAAAGATTATTTACGTAGTTGTCGACGTAAATTTTGTAAACCTAATTTAATAAGAAAGATGAGACAAAAAAAGTTTATAAAAGAAAAATTGTGGGTGGATTTTTTGGAAATATATTTGCAAAAATAGCTGAAATATCCCAGGAATTGCACGTAAAGTAGTACTAATTGAACTTGACGCAGGTAAAGCTATTGCTAGCACTGCTGGCACTGCAGTAGGACAAAAGATCGCTAATAAAATTAAAGGCAGCCCACCTTCAGCATTGGAAATAAAACGAGCAATATCAGATATTGCATCAACAAAAGAAACAGAACGAGCTATGATAGCTACCACAAAAAAATTATCACCGCGTGGTGAAGAGGTAATACGCAAACTTGTAAAGAAATCAAGACAAATAATAACGCCTGCTGCTTTTTAGTTTCTGCAATTTTGTGTGGATTATAAAATAAATAATGTCAGTTAAAAATTTTCTCGATCTTGCCGAAGAACATGATACCGACGACACAGTGACAGAATTCGAGTACGTTGAGTATCTCGACGAAAACTCAAACGAACCAAATAAAGCTGGCGTCATAACTTTTAACACAAGAGATGAGGATGTGTTTCTGTTGCCGCACAAGGCGGTGTTAGAAGTGCGTGGTCAATTACTAACTGCGATAGGCGGTGATATTGCAGCTGGTGCAGAAATTGCACTTGTCAACAACGGTTGGAGCTTGTTTAAAAGTGCACGGTACCAACTGGCCAATCAAATTGTGGAAGATATTTCAATGCACTTGCCTATAGCGAGTACAATACTTAATATCGTCTCGTTCAGCGATGATTATTCGAGATCAGTGGCCACAAATATGATGTGGTTTAGAGATACCGTATTTGGGACAGCTGTTTCAAGCGAGTTTCGTACTGGTGCTGGTGCTCCTGGCCCAGATAATAATAATCTAATCTCTAATCCCGCTGGTGATACAGTTGCTGATATTGGAAACGCAATAAGATTAGCCGTTACAAATATACGACGACAGCAATACAATGAGGGATTGCCAAACGAAAAGCATTTGCCGCAGAATCTCGCCAAATAACAATGATGCTTCCGTTAAGTACAATATTTGGATTTTGCCGCGAGTATAACAAAGTTTTTCGCGAAGTAAAACATACACTTATTTTAGATCGAGCTGATCAAAACGATTGTATAATGCACGCTGATGGAGTAGCTGAAGGACAGTTTGCTATTACAAGATTAGCGCTGTGGATGCCACGAGTTGTCCCATCTGTAGTTAAAACGATCGAACTCGAATCATTATTGACCGCTTACACTAAAAAAGTATATTTTCAGCAAAACAGAATTTACCAAACAGCAATTCCTAACGCAACTGATTACACCTGGCGTGTTACAACTACGTCAAGCGAACAATTACCTCCACATTTGTTCGTTGTATTTCAACGACAGGCACGTCGTAATGATCAAGAAATGAACAACTCCGTATTTGATAACCCTGATGTCAGACGAATCTTTGTTAGAGTAAATTCTAGACAATATCCCGAACGTGCAATCGAATGCAATTTTGCCGTGGACGCCACCAGAAACATATCTCGGCCGTTATGGAGGCTATGCAAAAATATCAGGACGCGGGCAATGGGTCTCAGATATCAGTAGAGGAACTTCGATCACTGTATCCTATCTTTAATTTTGACATATCAAAGCATTCCGAACGAATTACTGGATCGACTGTTGATATTGAAGCCACTTGGACGCTTGGCGTACTGCCAGCCGAACAATATAACGTATACGCGCCAGTTGTCAGTGATAGATTCTTGACAACTGATGCAACCAAGGGAAGAATGACTGTCCAAGTGTGATTTGTGCGACAAACAAGTATAAAATTAAAACGGAATACACAACCAGAGAAATATACCTAACGCCCGGTCAAATTAAAAAATTATCAGCAGCGGTTGCCAAACATAATTCTGTTTCTCTAATGATATCCCCAGAGACTGACAAAGTCGCCGCAGTGAACGTAATGTTGACGCAACAGCAAATCAATAAACTTGATCGGGGAAAACTGTTTGTTCTCAAACTGTCTGTTGCACAAATAACAGCGATGTCAAAACACGGCGGATTTTTGGACCAGCATTTTCTGTAATAGGTGGCGCAATACCCAAGATTTTGCCTGTACTAGGAACACTTGGACTAGCGGCAGCGTCAGAGACAGTATCAGGAGCAACTAAGAAAGCGGTATCAGGCGATAGAATCGCCGGAGGCGGCATCAAACAAATCTATCGTGACAAAGTTACAACGTGACAAATACCAGCCAACGAATCGGAAAGTCAGGTAATGACAGTTATTTACTTATCGATTTCCCAAGCGGGGTCACGTAGTTTTATGTAGCAATAAATAATAAAATGCCTGCCAAAGCGACAAAATCTAAAAAAAAAAAAAGAAAAAGAAAACGATGATGAAGCGTCCTCGAGCGACAAGGAAAACAAAACAAGGAGGAATTATTCCTTTTGCTCCTCGTTTAGCGGAGTTAGCAGGCAGTCTAATACCAAATCTGCTAGGGATAGGACGTGGAATGACTCTACCAGGCACCAGACGCCGTTGAGTAATTTTGATATAATTGAAAAATTGAATGACATTGTCGGATTTCGTGGAGTGTATTCTAAGGACGAATTAGATAATGTACCAGCAGACGGTTCGTGTATCATAAACATACAAAACTTCAATGATGGATCTGGCACTCACTGGGTTGCTGTTTACGATAATAATTATTTTGATTCGTTCGGACTGCCTCCGAGTGATCTTATAAAAAAATAAAAATATATATTTTTAAAAAATTTAAAAAAAATAAATTACTCCCCTAATCAACTACAGCCGATTGGAACATCCGCCTGTGGTTATTATTGCATTATGTTTATCCGACAGATTTCCCGGAGTAAAAACTCCAGAGATCCTGATTTTTTAAAGTTTATTTTGCAATCTGACAAGCAACCTTCTCAAGCAAACGATGAGATTGCTGTTAATTTTATCTAAACTTACAAATATAAAAATGTCAACATACTGTCTCAAATGTAAAACTAAAACAGATAATAAAGATGAGACAACGGAAAAAAAAAATAATAGAAGGATGTGAAAAATCGACAAAAACAGACAACAAATCAGCTAAAAAAAAGAAATTTGGACCAGTTTTTCATTTTTATAAAAAAATTGAAAAACTCAAGTACAAAAACGGTCGAGGTTTGACCCTCAAAAAATAAAAATCGGACTGATTTTCTTTGATTTTTTTAACTATCTTCCCTTAAAAAAAAAACAGGTAAAATTGGTCAGAAAACACAAAAAAATTGACCAAAACCTACCAAAAAGAAGAATTTTTGTCGACGATTAAAAAGTAAAATAAAATAAAGTGTAACTGTGATTGTGATAAAGATCTTTGTATCGAACAAGGTAAAATTATTACGTACTCTCAATCATGCAATCGCTGTGAGGTAATTGGCAGCGGTATTGACATCCACAAATTTATTGGAAAATTACCGAAACCAAAAGGAGGATGGACATTGTCTGGCCACAAATATACCGGGCCGTACAATCCACTAGACAAACAGTTAGACGAAAACGATAATCCATTACCAAGACAGAAGCCTTATAATCAAGTTGTTGCAATAGCAATGCGTCATGATATCTGTTATCGTGATATGGAGCGTACTGATAACATTCGTGTAGAGAACTCAAAATCAGAATGTGATAAGGTAATGTTAGATGAACTACATGATATGAAACCTGTAAATATGAGAGCGATTTGATAGAAGGTTAATTCAAGGAATGATAGGAACAAAATATAAGTTAGGTCTTGGAAAAGAATTGTATGATGATGATGCAGCTGAATTACACAAACCTATAAAAGAAAAATGTTTCTTAGATGCAAGGTTGTCGCAAATGCCGTTGACGATATCTAGGCAATAGATTAAGTGGATATCTCAAATCATTAATGATAATAAGAAATACTTGTTTAACGTTATTGACGTTTTTAGTAAATACGCGTTTAGTGTACCAGTTTCAGATAAATTAGGAACATCGATGACTGATGTGTTAAAACAGATAATAACAAGTACGGAAAGAAAACCAAATAAAATTTGGACCGATCACGGAGCGGAGTATTTTAATAAAAAATTTGAGCAGTTTTGGAACAAAATAACATAAAAAAATATGTTACAGGAAATGAGGGAAAAAGCGTTGTCATTGAAAGATTTAATCGGACACTAAACGAGCTGATAAATAAACATTTGACAGCTAAAAACACAAACAGGTATATTGACGATCTTTCACAAATTGTTGACAAATATAATAACACAAAACATCGAACCCTTTCCGCCAAGGAAAGGAAAATGTCACCAAATGACGCAATTAAAAATCCAATATTAGCAAATGAAAATATGTACCGGCGACATAAATTTAAAGTCGGCGATCGAGATAGAATTTCGTTAACAAAAAAAGCATCTGAGAAAGGATTTACCCCAAACTGGGCTGAAGAAGTATTTATAGTTGATAAAGTTTTAATGACAATACCTGTAACATATCCGCTAAAGGATCTAGCAGGTGAGCCTGTGATTGGTAGTTTTTACGAAAAAGAACTGCGAAAAACTGAACAAGATGTTTTCGTTATCGAACGAGTATTTAAAAAGCGTGGTAATAAAAGCCTTGTCAAGTGGCGCGGTTATAGCGATAAATTTAATAGTTGGGTACCAACCAAATTATAAAATAATGTTTTTGTATATTTCCTCGTACTTACGTTTGACAGATTTACATTTTATTGGCTCACATAACGATACCAAATATTTTCTGCGATCGGCAGAAATCGTCATTAGGTTAAATATTTTGACAAATATAAAATCGAATTTTATATTTTTCTGTCGGTCTGGAATTCTAATGTTTAATAAAGGTTTTATCAGCCGCCAAAAGGACTGATTTTCATGTACTGAAAAATTAAATTTCAAAATTTTCTTTGTGATATGATATTTTACATTATATCTACCAGTTGTCGGTCTGCTGTAATTTTTTTTATCAACTACACCTACAATCTTGTTTTGTTCATCGTCGTTGTTAAGTAGAATGTCATCCTTCTTTGTTTAATCAATCGAGTCGTGCTTATCTGCAACTATAGCATCTCCTGATGTAAAATTATCATCAGCGTAAATATTAGCAAGCCGTTTCATCATGTCCATATTATAATATATTTTTATCTAATTTATAATAATAATAATGACTAACGAGATAAAATATCATCAGAAAGTTAATATATTAAATTATGGAAAATTAGTCGAAGCAGTGCGAAAATGTTTATCAGGGTATAGTTATTTTTCTGTTGACGTTATTATTAGGCAAGGTGATTCTAATTAGATTCTGCTAACAGTGGCAGAAAAAAAAATTAATGACAGAACATTTATTACACTAAAATTTAACAAAGATGATGTTTAAATGTTTGCTCATAATTGTCTTACCAAAACTGAGCTAGAAAATATAATTAATCATCATATTTGAAGATGATTCTGTCAAATGTTGATTGTGATGTTGCCGTATATGTTATTCCATCTGCGACAAATTTTATTGCTCTAGAATTTATCTTAAAATATCTTGCAGTAGCTGTCATCGAAGGAAATTTTAGTTCCTCATCTGTTTCAAGATTAAATGAAACAATAGGTTTAAGTTTACTAAAATTATAATTACATGTGTTTCCTCGTCTGTTACTTTCTTGTTGAGTGACAAGTTCGAGGTTTTCTAGACGATTATCTGTTTTAATGCCGTTGACGTAGTCTATCACTAAACCGTTAGGTATAGGTCCGTTAAATGTTTCGCAAACAAAACGATGGCTAAAATAACCAACAAAATCTATTAGTGTTCCTCAGACACTTATTTTAAGATAACCACTGTTATTTATTTTTCCTAGCACTTTTTTGTTTGGATATTGCGAATAATTCCATTATCATTTGCCTCGTAGAGATCAAACACGGGAAGCTATTTACTCTATAAACTCTTTGCATGTCTGGGATGTTACCGTAGAGAACAAAGTGAAAATAAAATCTTTTCTAAACATTTCAGTACGTTCTGTATTATCTCCTTTAACACTCATCATCACTCCAGC
>JAECUM010001728.1:0-11678 GCA_016617855.1 Megalonaias nervosa
GTGTTATTCATCGGTGTTTGCATATACGTGGAGTTAACACAATAGGCTCTCTCAAGGTGTTATTCATCAGTGTTAACCGTTACATGAATCTTGGTATATATAAATTAAAGTTACTTATGGAACTTACTGGATTTTCTCGTGAGACACGGAACAGTATCATACAGCCATATCCACAAGATAATGAATGTATTCAATATTGAAAACTGGACAGGGCCAATATGATATAGAGAGGTGCCGTTTGGTGGGCATGATCGGTTACAAACACATATTGACTATTACCATAAGGATCATATTTTTACAGGCTTTCGTCAATGAAGTCACGAATTTTGAATTTGAAAAAGAAAAATTATTTGCATGTAAAATTAATTGGAAATCAAATTGAAATAAATATGCAGAATAGGAATCCGAAGAATAGATGTTTAGAGCTTACATGAATATCACGTATATAAGGAATGTTATAGACCGAAATTTGGGCAGTTATAACAGCCCTAGATACGAGATGATACACAGTCCAATTTAAGTTCTGATTATGTCTCATTGAGATGTTTTCCTGAGACTGATACAAAATTTGTAAAAACGTTGGAATAGGCAAATCAAACTTATATCGCCCTGGTATCAATCGCGAACTTGGTAAGATCAGAGTTTGTCATTCACACGCCTCCCCGCCCGGGGGAAAAGCAATGACATCACAAATGAACCACATAAAGATATACATAATATGAAGGTAACGATAAACTGAAACTAAATTAAAAATGGCCGTTGACCATATTCACGAACTGGGGGTGAAACATTTCAGCTGTTGTCAACACAAAAACATTAAAAAATCCCCAAATAGAGGTTAAAGATTGATGTTTTCTAAACAGAAAAATGTTATTGTCCAGGGGGGACAACTGTACTTAAACAGGATATTAAAGGGAAGTATCATGTTCACTAATTTTCTGATAACGTATTTATCCACCATCTAAATGTAATAATTCAGATGCAAGTTTGATGTGAATTCTTTTTTCTAATTTTGTTGTTCAGTGCCAATGGTCCTTTTCTTTTCTCCACTCAAGAGGTACTATTATTATGGCCATATCAAATAGGTATAACGCAATGTCGTAGCTAATTTAAGTCCCTTTGGTAACATTCAACATAAGGTAATTACTCTTGTGTCATTTTCACCACGATGTATACCAAGGAGGTCTGGAACATCCTCATAGTTTATGAAAAGTATGATTGTCTTGAATAGCTGACTCCATCTCATGCCTCCTATTCCCCGTCACCAATAACTGGCGTACAGTCTGCTGAGGCTGAGGTTAGTTTTATTGGGTGAAAATCTGGCGTGGATAAAAGTATGGTTGATTATGGAAAACCCCACCCTCCCTATCCTCGTATGTATGCTGAAAGTCTTTGAGTGAAAATCAGAACCACGATGCTGGACTGTCTTTAAAATATTTAATTTGTTTGGGAAATCTTACGCAGGATTTAAATGCACTAGATTCCCAACGCCTTATTTCTTTAATCGTATCGTCTGCAAGGTCTCATAGGGAAGGAGTGGTTGTAGCTTCTATACGAAAGGAGATAGCACGGATTTTATTTATTTCATATTACAGATGTAACTTGCTAGTTAAAAATCATCCCCTGTCCAGACAGCATAAATATATATATATATATATATATATATATATATATATATATATATATATATATATATATATATATATATATATATATATATATATATATATATATATATAGTTTTTCTCCTCACTTACTTTTAGTAAATATTCGTCAAAGTGAACAAAGTAAACAAAGTGAACGGCATATGCCGAATCAGTAACGTAATCTCTTACCGTGGTTTACAGTGTTTTGTTAAACACGAACAGGGTTTAAAATACCTTTCTTTCTCCAACCGGATAAAATTATTTATTATTTATAATCAAAATGAAATGACGATTTATTTCTGCAATTTTGGTCTCATGATCATAATGCAATGTAGATTACGACGTATATTTGTATGTGCAGTATCATCAAGAATACAGTCGATGATAATTAATCAAATAAATATTGATTTCCTTTTGTCACTTTGACTTCTCTTTGTTTCACCGGCATCATTCTGACATGAAGAGTTTCCAAACTGAGCGCTATAGTATGTCAACGTGACAAGGAATTGACATTTCGGAATTTGAAACACCTACTTGTTAATGGCGATAAGAGAATCCGAACATATAAATAATATGCCGCCAACACAGCAAATAAATGCTCCTATAGTCTGTTTGCTTTCACATCTCTCAGTCTCCCCCCATCCAGAGTTGAAGAGTAAGAGCCGAGTAAAACATTACAAGTACTTTGATCGCGTAGGATGATATTTTTGATTAAATCAATATGAAACCGGTAATCCATGTTAAGAAGAAAAATATTGTCGTAAATCATGTACCACTATTAGTACCAAATACAGCAACATACACGAAATGTGTGATGGCGAAGTAAAACCCACCGGTTGTTAACGAAGTCGAGTTAAGTTTAAGTAGCAGAGATACCTCAGCAAAGGATGACATCAGAAGACCTAGCAGAACAAGGAAGAATGATTCTATATGATGTACCAGCTGCGCTGTGAACGGTGGTATCATTGTATGGATGTAAGAAGCAAGCAACCATATTGGGTGCACCTTATCATAGATTGCAATGACTGTCTCTGGGGATCCACCTCAAACAGGTCGAACCGCAAAAAATATAAACGGCACGAAACAATAAACAAGAAAATATGCATAAATCCATGCATGACGAGATTAAAGTTCGGGAACTGCTTTGTGAAAAAAAAAAAGATTTTAGAAATATAGCACAAGTAATACTGCATCATCTTTTGAATCTCTTATAACATGGTAGAAAGACTGTATCATTCTTCAAAAAACAATTTGCAGTTGACACCATCGTGGAATGGACCAAATTTTCAAAGCCATAATACACATATGCACGTAGACTCATTGTATTGCAAATTATGAATACATGAGATGTATGAGCATTACACTGCATTACAAACGTATACTTGTAATGTACTGACATAACGTTGCATTATGTATCCATGGAAGAAAAATATGAATACTTGTAATGTACAGGCATAGCATTGCATTACATACACATGAATGAAAAATATGAATACTTCTGATGTATAGGGATTACATTGTATTACATACGGCACGGACAACATATACCAACACTTAATCACCAACGGAATATCCTGCGTTGTCACTGGAGACAGTCTGGTCTGGTGGAGTATTTGTGGCACCATGAATATGTATTTCGATGTGACGTTCCGCAGAAGAAGATCACCGATTTCTCCATGGACACAGATGCAGAATGTCTGCAGTGTGGCAGTTTATAGTGATATCTAGCACTGGGGCATTATGCTGTAGAAATGTAACATGTCCCACGACACTAGGCCGACCAGTCCTAACAATAAACTCTTAATTCTGAGCGCCAAGCGAGGCAGCTGCTAGTACGATTTGTATAAGTCTTTTGGTATGACTCGGCATGTGCTCGAAACCATGACCTCCCGCATCGAGGCGGACTCTCTAACCACTATGCCACCAGAGCGCTCCGTTCTAAATTAAAGTAAAAACGTGGAAAGACGGGATAAAAAGATAAAAAGGTAAAGAAGGTCAATATGTAAAATGTATGCAAGACAAAAAGGAGTAAAATGATAAAATCATTCAAATAATATGTAACAGGGAAAATACAACCGGGCTGGGAATCTAACGTGAGGCATATCTAAAAACAGATGAGTGGTTCACTACCATAATAATCTGAGCCAATATGCATAGTCCTACCTCTTACGTTTCCTTCCTGCATTTTGAGACTCGTTCTTGTGTCTCGAAGTTGAAGTTTAAGTAGCAATTTATGCCATTACACCAGATATTAGGGCAAAAACGCAAGTAAAAGGAGCACAGTAAAATCTGTACACTGCCATTAATTCTAATTAACCTTGAGACTAGATTATATTATTGTAATTACTTATAACTGAATTTGAAACTAGAGTATATTATTGTAATAATCTCTAACCGACCCTGAAAATAGGGTATATTATTGTAATTACCCTATAATCGACATTGAAACAAGATTATTATTGAAATTATTTTTCACCGACCTATCAGCTAGAGTGTATTACTGTAATTACAAAGAGCTAACAAAATCATCAACTGCCTTGAGAACAAGCAATTCATTTTTGTTCTGGTCTGTAAAGCTTCACCATCAAGTTACAAAATCCAGCACATTTCATTATTTTATAGCAAGTGTTACACGACCACTCCCTCTTAATACACAGGAGAGCACATGCATATGTATCTTCTCGCTATGGTGTTCATGTCCTAATTAAGCTGTTACGGTGAGTAGCATCATCTTCTCGACTCCATACGTATGGGGGAATTAAACTCAAAATACATCTTTGGAATTGGTTATTTTTAGTGGGGATTTAGAAACCAAAAACTTAAATTACTTCTAGTGGCAGATGATTAATTACTTTTATCTGGTTGTAAATACAATAATTTAATCTAGGCGATGGCAATGTATAGTTTCTGCTGTGCTCATTTCAATTCGTGTGGCTCATATTTCATTCATGGTGTAATGCAATAAATGGGCCTAGAAACCTTACTATGGTAGGTTACGAATTCGTCTTGTGCTGCAAATAGAATTTGCGTGCACTGCCTTATTGCTTACGGACAAAACGGGAGTGTACACATTGTGATGCTTACGATGAACTACACCTTATCCCCCATGAACAATGTTTCTCTACTCACATCTACGTGTGCCAAAAATGTGTAACGTAACTTCACCCCGAGAACTTCATTTTCAGTTAGCTGTAACTATTGAAACTTATTAACCATGTTTCTATGTTTGTCCGTAGGGGTTTAATACACTGCCCACGTGGGGCTATTTTAAAGAATGAGGATGGGGTAATTACCCGTGGCGCCAGATCCGCTTAATGCGCAACATGCCCTATTACACTTTCCATAGCCGAGATGGAAAGTGCGCATGTGGAAACCTAGTGGCGCCAAAATGTGACTGGTAGGAAACAGTATCATTATTTGTTTTAACTATTGCGTTTTTGTTCTGTAATATAATACTAAATAGTTGGCTTGTGGATTTTTTTAACGTAGCTTTAAAAATGTTTCAATTATTTCGCTACATTGTTTGCAGTGTGGCAGTTTATAGTGATGTGTAGCACTGGGGCATCATGCCCCAGATATGTAGCATCTTTTCCCTCTGAGTCATATTATCATAACACCAGGCTTACCAGTCCTAACACTAACCTCTCAATGCTGAGCGCCCAGCGAGGCAGCTGTTAGTACCATTTTTTATAAGTCTTTGGTATGACTCAGCCAGGGTTCGAATTCAAGACCTCCCGCATCCGAGGCGGACTCTCTAACCACTTAGGCCTCTGAAGCGTAATACATAGTTGGCATTATGTACCTGTACTGGGCAAGTAAATAAAAACGCTAGCCCTTGTCTCATCATCACTGTATATTCATTAGAGTCATTAAAACTTTCTTATTGACATACATATATATTCATCATCATCAAAATAATCATCACCATGAAGAGATGTATTATGATACAAACTTTCATTTTGTTGGCATTAATTGTGCAATCTATTTTATGATTAATATGAATGAAAGTTTGATCATTATCCATAAAATATTTAAAATGCATACTTTATTGAGTAGAATTTTGTCGAAAGGTAGTGAAATATATTTACCAGTCAGAACCGAAAAATGTGTAATATTTATAGCAAATATCCAACGTGCATGGTATAGTTGAAAGGCACTGAATATTCTAATGAATAAGTTAATAGTAGCTATCAAAATAACACAATTACAGCAATAACACTCAGACTTCAAAAGGAAAATGTCCCGTTTGCGTGCTGAAGTCTTTGCTAAAGTTTTTGAACAACGTTCGAAGTCGTTAAGTTCTGATAAAATTGATTGTTGTTACAAATGCCCCAAAAATATAAATATATCGGAAAGAAAAAAAATGGTACTTCTGTGAGATTCAAATCAATCTTTACGAACGTAAATCCAGCACTTTATCCACTAGACGATATGAAGACGTATATCGCTAAATTGAACAAGTGAATAGGTCAGCTGCTCCTAAATAGCTCACGAACACAAGATACAAGCAATAACATCTTAATGTTAGGTAGCAATCGAACACATCATGCATACTTACAGTGAATCAGCTTGATTTGTATAACAGGTTGAATTAACGCACGCAAGGAAACAAAAGTTACAATGCTAATTCCAAAATTAGTTCCATGTGTTTTGATTGGTCAGTTTAATTAACTCTTCATAACATTAGAAAATATGTAAATTTATAAATGATTTGAATTCAAATTATAGGATCATTGTCTTTTTTCATGACTAATTAATATGTAAGGTGCAGAAACGTAAAGAAATATTGAAAGCTGAAAATGTTCACGGTGAATGCATACATAAAAAAACGCCGTCATAAATTTTACACATAAGTAGTGACTCGTAATGCTGAAGGACGGATTTAATTATTTTAAACAAAATTGATACATGCTTTATTATAAACAGATGCTTACAATGAACTTAATCATTTCGCTGTTAAATTTCTCTTGCAAGCTTACCTATGGTATTAAAACTATATATATCAAATCCAGAGACTACAAACGAGTTAATTTATTTCCAACCATCTTATTCTTCAAGAGTAGCATAGTCCAAGTTCTCTTTCATTAAACAAACAGTAAAACCCAATAGTTCAGGTACGCTGACTTTCTTGTTCATTTCGGCTGGGTCTGTGGGGTTCCCCTTAACAGGTTATCCTTACCCATACAATTGTCTGAGGAAAGACTAGTATATTCCTTTGGATGTATTCTTTGTAATAAGTGTACAGATCATTTGCCCCAGCGACTCTCATCCACTTCATTAAATCTATCAATGGTGTCTTATTTCTTAGATGTTTTCTGACGCAAACGCTCCGTCAACGCTGAGACTGCAGATCCAATATCTAAGAATGCAGAATATACTGACCTGCTAGCTTGATTTCCTGTTCCATATAACTTTTGACGCTGACATGGGTAATCTAGATTATCGATTTTTCCAGTTGATACACTCCATACAGCAGGAGTTATCGACTTGAAGAATTGCCGTTGCTGCTTCGTTAGTTACTGTGTCACGAAAGAGAATTTCTGGTCAATTTTATCTATATAGGTTTTCTCCTCCATGACCTGTCAATCATGGAAGGACGGTACTGATTTTTTAACAGATTCCCCAAAACCTAAAACAGGTTGAAACGTTTCTACTTTTCCTATTTTGCCTGTGTGTTGTTCCTAGAAAGTTTCTTGAAGCCATCCCTCACACGTTTTCTGAACATACGAGGTTGTTATTGTTATTACTGGTAATGGAATAGTTCTGGCTGAATTCTCATCATATGGGGAATATGACTTAAGAGGTATTTACATTGCAGCTACAGTATCAGGTCAAAGGTGAGTAGCCACTTGAGCAGGAATTGTCCTTGTCATATAGTGAACTATGATTATAATGGTCACTGTTTGAATAAGCTTGATTTTATGTGTCCTTTAAATAGCATATTGACTAGAGATTGAAATTTCAAATTGTAGCGACTGCTGTGTTTGGTGTTCTATGATGATGGAAAGCATGTCTAAAATAACCGAGGTATGATGTATTTGAATTCGAAAACTTTCAAACGATTTTACCAATGATAATCCACAAGAATAAAGAAAAAATAGGGAGACCAAATATCAGGAGCAAAAGGTGTGATCGTGCACTTTCTTGTCTCATTCAAAGCATTTTTTAACAATCGTAGACACTTTTTGCTGGACGATATAAACGATTGCAAGCTTTGATAAAAACCAAAAAATCATTTTGTTTTCTTTCATATTTTTTTTTTCTCTGGAGATCTTTAGAAACAGCAATGAGGTTAATTTATTTAATGTGACATCAACGTTAGTGTCTATTGATATTTGACCTGGTACTGTAACTTCTTCATTCGTAACAGTCGTTTTTCAGTCAATAAAGAGTCTCATCTGCATATGTTTCATCTTTTTTTACAGCGTAGCACATCCATCCTGAAGTAGCAGACTTGGTTGTTCTGAGGTATATCGCATAATGTTTCTGTGGAAGCTGAAGTGTTTTCACTCCAATCATCAACCCTTTTAAGACATTATACTCTATTTTCTAGCTTTAGTGGAGATCTTCGTCCGTCAACCAGTTTATCGTAATAAAAAAAACACATCTGGGGAGATTCAATGAATTTCGTGTCTTGTTGATAGACCCCCGTTGTAATAGGGTTGCCGTATTTACCATAAGATATGACATATATTGACATAGAATACTACGGTACTTTATTTACGAAATCTTATTCTTTAAATATGGTAATCGTTCCACAACATAAACGATGATTTTTGTAAGAAAATGATATGTTACTGAGGAAGGGTGGTTATTTGGGTTCAGACCCATTGTCATTTGTGTTAATATAATATGTTATTCGGACATCTGTATCTGCATTGTGAAAAACCCTTGGTATCTTGTCTGTCAGATTCACACATATCACATACACATGTCCAATAGCGATGTGTACGGATTGCAGAACTACATGACAGACCAAGCTAAGCTTAATTAAATTGCTGGAGCCTGACAAAAGTCACTGTAACATAATTGTATAATTCGAGGAACAGCTAGTCCCTGTTGTTTCACATAATAAACGTCTTTACCCATTTTACTGACGGAGATGCTGGAAAAACAACAGCACCTTTTAAGAGTTTGAAACATCTCGTATCAAAAAGAACGTGTAAGGAAAAATGAATTTTATTGTGAACGCAAATGTTTGCTCTTGGACACTGTCAGATATAATATAGCGGTGAGCAACCTTTTTCTAAAACCAACATAACTTCGAGTAAATGCAGTTGAAGAAACGTTATTGACAGGCATTTTGGGCCTCAACGATTGTGAGAGGAATGGAGAGGACTGATGAGGTGGAGAAGTTCTATGTGTTGCGGAAATGACAAGGGATGACGCTTGACAGGATGGTGTTCCATAACATTGTCAGTTATGTAAGGCAGGACAAACATGGACTTCGTCATGGAATTATCTATCACTGACGTTCAATAACTTCGGACCTTCACTTCAAAGTTAAATTATTTTTTGATAATGACGGGTCCTGACCTGTGTTTCCAAACGATCTTCAGGATCCATACCTTAGCTCCGACCATATCTAATCTGACAGGTCGGTTAAAGGTGGACAGCCTTTTGCCATTATTTACTACATGACGTAAACTTGTGTATTTACTCAAAATTGTTGAAATGTTTTGTCATTTTATAGCTCTGTTTGCCATAAAAATTTAAATGGTAAAATGCTTTTCAAATCACGTAGAGTACCCCATCCCACATCCCACTATCAATCCCTTCTGTTATGGCCCAAAAGCCCTGTGGGGTCATGCGCTACTGCAAAGCCGTGACTGTGTGAGAGCAATTTATCAATATCTGATATGTTTGCGTGTTACACCGATGGCCTGTTTAACACCGACATATGAAGCTAATCCGGATCAAATATTTGCAGGATATTACAACAATTGCTCAATGTATTTGCACGTTTTTGAACTGTTTGGACAAATGATTTTCTTTGAACAAGTCGCTGATAACATGAATCGGATAAAGCACAAGAGGTAGACAAATGAATTACAGTGGGGGATGTTTCTATTTATAAGTGCATGACATATTTAAATTTTCATAAAATAATTGAAGCGTTTCAGTTTTTAAAATTCATGTTTGAACATTTTTGATTATTGACCCGGCCCCCTCCGAACACTTTTTAGCACGTTTAAGCAAACCCTACTCGATTTCGGTAAAAAAAATTGTCTCGGCATATAGGAATTTGTACATATATGACCTGTTAGAAGTTCAGTTCATTGCAGAGTTATTTCAGTTTGTAAGCACATTGGAACTTAGGCCTTCTTGACGATACATTTTATCACGATGAATCACAAGGACTTGTGGTAGACACATGAAATTTTATAGTTTTATTTGTTTATGTTAGATAACCCGTTTAGATTTCCCTTCCGTTAGAGCATTATTCTAAAGTTTTCAGCATTTTTGTTTAAGTAACACTTTTGTCATCTGAAGCGGAAGGATGCCTGCTCTACCAATACAAATCTAGTTTTAATTCATCTACTGAAAGCAGCATTGCAAATAACAGTTCATGCCATTAATTGTGATTTTAGTATTATATTTCGCAATGTAGTCTCTGCTATGATTATTTACAAATTGTCATTTGATTTTTCCAGTTGACAACACGGTAATTTGGGTGAGATTGGCAGGAGGAATACGTAGCTGGGAAGGGAAACTGAAATTATGCACAATGGAGTCTGGGGTACGGTCTGTGATGACTCATTTACCAACATGGCTTCCAAAGTTGTATGCAGAATGCTACATGTTCCGACGTTAGTTACTTACTCACTTTCGTACTTATTTATTTAATTAATCCTCATAGTTCAAATTATAAAAATGCACCACCATCATTGTCCGCCAAATTATTTTGTTTTTGGGTCTTCTTGGTTCATTTCATTTTAATCTAACTTGGATGCTAGTTCCCTTTTCCACGTGCTTTTGGGATGCTCTGTCTTTCTTTGGTTCGTGGAGTGTCTGCCTTCCTTTATGTGTTATGTCTCTCAATTTTTCATTTTGTTTTGTGTTTTCGTTTTATGTGCAGCACTTTAGAAAAGCCTGAGTTGTGTTACTCTTTGGATTAGGAATTAGTAGATATGCCATGATGCCCTTTTTTTATTCAGCCCTGTTCAGAAAGTACTTTTTCTTTATACGTCAATGTTGGATACGAAACGTCTACCATATGAATTAGAATCTGATGAAAGTCACTATGTAAGTCCTCGAGCTCCATGTCCACTTATTAAAATGCAATGGTTTATCCCGAATCAAGATTCTTACCGTTTTCGGCTGATTACTGATATTTTGTAGACCAGAACGTTTTTGTCAAGAAGACAAAAGTGATGCCACTCACAATCGGTGTCTGGAGTGGGAGCAGGCTAAAACATCTTTTGGAGGAGCCGACGTTAAGAAAGGCAACTTGAAGCAGGTTTTGTGTCAAAGCACAGCCATTCAGCAAGCCCACAAATTCATAAAGGGCATGAATGGCAGACTAACGCAAATAATATTCCCACTATCTAGAAAAAGACATGTGACTATCGTTAGCCATTATGCACCCACGATAACCAGCCCAGATGAGACCAACGACAATTGTTTTGAAGACCCGGAGTCTTTCATCTCGAAAACAGACAAGCTCATCATCCTAGGTGAGTAGTATATGGGGTTACCGTAGCGTCAATGGGAATTAGCATTACAGACCCCCCCTGGGCCAGTATAGCGTCAAGAAATAAAATCTCACCCTGGGCCTGTATAGCGTCAATGGAAAATTGGGTAGAGGGTCTAGCACACCCTGGGCCTGTATAGCGTCAATGGAAATTTTGTAGAGCGACTAGTAGACTGTGGGTTTGTAGAGCGATAAGTGACAGGTGGCATGACGTCACACTGGTAACAATGTAGCAAAAAGAGAAGTACTGTGACGTCAGACTACCTGAGAGAGGGCTATAGACAAACACGAATCAAGAGCGTTCGTGTTTTTTAGTAGAAGAAGGGTTTTATATATAT
>JAECUM010001729.1:0-117181 GCA_016617855.1 Megalonaias nervosa
TCGCTACGGATTCATTTTATGTACATAAAAATATAAAGATTTATTAAAACTCGGTAATGGTGAATGGGGGACATGGAGAATAAAACAAGAAAATATATTTAGTTATTCTGAATCTGCAGATGTTGAAATTGTGGAGATATATTACAAAAATAATAATCAAATATTAAAGTCATCTGCACCATCTGTGTATGATCCTGTATCTAGACATAAGACCGTTTATCTTTAATGGGTGTGGAGGGTCAGGTAAAACAACTCGTGCGATTAATTTATTTATAAATAATAATTCGGATATAATTGTTTTGACACCTACACATAAACTTGCTAGAGAAATAAAACAACGAGGAGTAAAATCGTGTACATACCACAGTTTCTTTAGATGGTGTGGAGACACGTGGACTCCATCGCGGATGGGTGAGAAATATATACCTAAATATATTATATGGGACGAGATATGCACGGTGTCGTTAGAAACACTAAAAACATTTCTTGAATGGTTGTTATTGAAGAATACTGCTGTAATAATGTGCGGCGATCATGGTCAACCACCACCTTTTGTTGGAGAGTCTCCACATGAATGGCTAAAGAATAACGTAAATTATTATGAAGAAATACATGATGACCATAGAGCTATCGATGAACCGCTGAAGGAATTTAAAAAAATTAATCAGACTTCAACCAGACAGAGTACAATGTGAGATAATGCGAGGAGTAATTCCAGAGACTTCTATGAATGAATTTTGGACTTCATGGAATCCCACTGATTTAATAGTCGCGAGTAGAAAGATAGTTCGTGATGAACTACAGAATAAATTATTTACGTTACATAAAGAAAAGTTTTCAGATCTACCTGTACCTTTGTGTTATCGCCCCTCAGATACTCGACGACAGAATATTGAAGTTGAAATACCAGGTGTCTTGGTTCCACCAAGGGTACAGAATCTTGTCTTGAATGACATTGTTTTAGTCGATATTAATGTCGTTGAGAATGCGCTGAGTATGAATAAATCGCCGTGGACGTTAGGATACGCTATAACGATTCACTCGTCACAGGGATTAACTATAACTGATACTAAAATCTGGATTGTAGATGATCGGATCGAGTGGTCAAATTTAGTCTATCTCGCCGTATCTCGAGTCAGGAGAATATCTCAACTACATGGGGTTATTATGAATTTTATAGAAAATAATGATCAAATTGTTAATAATGACGTAATAAGAAAAAAACTATCTGGTTATAAGCAGTTTGACAAAAAAAATAATCGTGACTTTGATATTGATACTGAATTTATTATAAAACTAAAACAACTACAGAATAATAATTGCGCAAGTTGCAACTGTAATATGTCATGGCAGTATTCGAATCCAAGACAATTTACCGTAGACAGAATTAATAGTGATCTCGGTCATATACGTGAAAATGTGATGCTGACCTGTCTTGAGTGTAATCGACGTCGAGGCTCTGGACGTTTACAAAATTGAGCTTGGTGGTAATTGTGTATTCTCAGGAATTATTTGTAATTGTTCACGTACAAATCCACGTTGAGGGGCAGTAGAATCTAGTCTGTATATTGGAGGTCTACCAGTGGATCTAACCACGCTAGAAATTTTATGTGTAGTCACGCTCCAAATAGGATCGGTTGCTCTTTTTTTACCGCCTTCAAGTTCGCCAGGTTCATATAAATATCTAACTGTAACATTACCTAATACTGGTTGAGAGAAAGATTCATGTCGTTGTCCGTAGCCATTGCGTATATATTTTTTTTTGATCGCATTAGAAGGTTTCATGGAAGTTGCACGAGTAATTTCATTATTCAACGCAGCTATCACACTCGGTAATCTTGCAACCCATTCACGAGATCTATCTTTGAAATCAGTAGATATTTCCTTTGCGTATTGATATCCGAATAACCGCTCGGCAAGAGTTCTATTAAATCGTTCAACGATTGCCTGATCACGATGAATTTCAGTATGTCCTCGTCTGATTTTAACGTTACGTTTCTTCATCAACGATGATACTACTCCAAGAAATTCTTTACCGGGATCAACTTGTAATAACCGTGGCCATCGTAGACCGCCACGTTGATAAATGCGCTCAAACGCAGATGCAACTTCAGATGCTGTCTTTGTTGATAATGGCTCCGCTTCTTTATATCTACTAGCAATATCAACGACAGTTAACGCGTATTTGTACCTGCGTGATTTTCGTCCATGTGTTTTAATGGTATCGTGTGGTAAAAACAAAATATCCGCTTGATGAACTTCATTAGGGGCACTAACATCAAAATGCGCGTAATGAATTCTTTTAGCTGGACTTAGGAAGATTTGCCATATTGCCTGTCGTGCTAACCATGATGCAGCGACATTACGTGAAACTTTTGCTGCTTCGGCGAGTTTACTAATCGCTGCTTTACCTCTCCAGAATCCTCTCGGGGAATAATAAACAGACTCCATTATGATAGTTATATAATTAATTGCCAGCCCCTAACACCAGTTTACCTTTCATAGCAGTTTTTACTAGAAAACTAGCTAATTTTTCTCTGAGAGATTTATTAGGTATAGAATTTAACGCGTGAATCAATTTCACATCCGCGAGATGTCGGTGTTGCAAATCCTTACTTTTATACGCGACATCATGAACGTGACATGCTTGATCAATCTTATTTACTGGATACTCTCCGGGTCTTGGTTGATCTTGATCATCGAGTCGGATATCGAGACGAGTTCCTGGGCCACAATAATTATATCCGGGTAAATGTTTCTCACCGGGATATTTAGCCCATGGAGTTCCTGGTAATTTTCCTAACGAAGCAGCGATATCACCACCTGTCTTTGTTGGAATAAATTTATATTTCTTGGTACCACATTTCACACACTTTCCTGTAAGTGCACGTCTTTTATTTTTTGTTGTTACTGTCGTTAATTCAGTAGTATCGGTAGGTGCTCTGCATCGAACACAATATAGACTCATATTATTTATTATATGGATATAATTGACTTTTCTGCGACACGAAAACAAGAGCCAGTAAAACATCATCCAGCGCTTCCGAATTCTATCAGAATGATTATAATAGGCCCATCTGGAAGTGGGAAGACGCAATTATTGCTTAATCTAATAATGCGATGGCTGAAGTGGGATAAATTATATTTAGTAGCGCCATCTGTAGATGATCAGCGATGTTACGAAGTACTTAAAGATTTTAATGAAAACGCAAAATCGTTACATGAAGACAATGTCATAGATTTTATTACTGATATTGATGAAGCACCATCCGTAGATGATCTCAGGGCCACTGGCCCTCATGGATTCATTAATAATTTAGTAGTGTATGATGATGTTATGCTGGACAAACAATCAAATCCAGCTAGAATATTTTCACGAGGTAGACATAAAAATACAGATGTGATTTATGTTACACAGAGGTATACACAAATTCCAAAAGTGATCAGGGATAACTGTAATATTTTAGTTGTGTTTAATGGCGTAGATAATCATACGCTGCAAAATATTTATTATACTTGGTGTTCAGGCGACATGGACATGAATAAATTTAAAAATTTCTTTTCAAAAGCACAAGCTGCTCCATTTGGTTTTGTAACGATAAATTTACACGATCCAAGGTCAAGATATCGCAACGGACTTGATATAATTTTTGGATAAAAATCATAACAGTAGTAGAGCTAATTTAGCTGCGTGTGGTTCTCCAGTACTCATTATTGATAATATCTATACTGGCTGTTTAATTTATAGCAGCAGTAGAGCTGCTGAACAACCAACGCGTAGTGACCAGATTGTGAAAAAATCTGGTCAATTAAAGAAGTTTTCATTATTAAGACAAAAACGTCTTTTTTTTCAGGGAACCCTTAATTTTCAAAAATAATGTCTCAGGCAAGTGGTCTGTTCAGCTCTACTGCTGCTACTTAACATAGGTCTGAGAAGGCTGGGATTCTCTTTCCCACAAGTTATTTTTTAAAAAAAAATGTTTATTTAACCTCAAGATAATAAATTAATATAAAGGATATAATTTTTTCTTTTTTCTACCAGTCAGAGCGAGAATATTTTTTCCAACTATCTGAGGCGCTCCAAACAAATCGCGGTGTCGGTGAATTCCAACTTTTCGATAGGCAATGCATTCTGACAACACACCTCAGCATCAACGTCAACATATCAAAAATGGTGCGAGAAGAGTCAGAGGAAACTTGGACTAGTCCTTTACACAGCTAAATAAGTATAATGGGAACAGAATAGTTACGTATTTGGACTACCTGTGCTATTTCTGCGATGCAAAAATCTCTAGGATTGAGCTCGAATTTGCAAATAGCTACCCACCCTATTTTTAAATCACTAGCACCATAATTTATTTGGAGTGGCGGACATTTCATTGATCAATGCCATTTAATTTTATGCAGAGTAATATTCTTTAGTGTTGAGTTTCTATTAAAGAATATAACAGTCACTTGATGATTCAGTAACTCCCATCGTACATTTATTTAACCTCAAGTTCAATGTCACGTATACACAAATGTTTAATGCAGCAACGAAAAACAAAGAACCACTGTTGGTAGGTCCGTGTATGAATACACGTTTGGTTTGGTTGTATGGGGGTCTAACAAACATTTTCAGCACAGGATAGGCTATACATGGCGGCCGGTATATTTGCTTGAGGGAAAACCCATATATACCACTGACCCACTGGAAGCTACTAGAGTGCTTTCTCACATGCCCACATTGGTTGAGCAGAAACTCTATACTCACGTGCACAGTCCATTGGAAAGCTCAAATGCGGTTTCTATTTTCCTGAAATATTAAAATGATTGTATACCCGAAAATTTATAATTCTTGTAGTTTGTGATGTGAATTAATATGTAATGTCCTTATTGAGACTGATTTTTGTTTTTTTTTTAACACGAAAATGTGACTAAATATTGCTCTCTGAATGAATAAAAAAGTAATTCAAGTAACAAAGAATGAGCAAACGTTATTTTAAACAAATATTTATTGCAATAAATGCCTTACATGCTAAATTCATATTATACACCAAATTCATATTACTTAAATTCAGATTACATACCAAATTCATATTAAAGAAAGATCAGTTTAAGACGAATTTTTTCCTTGATCACAATATCGTACTAATCAAACTATCTCTTGGGAACTTTGATTAAAATCATCTACACAACCTCACTTCTTTAAATATGCAGGATGTAACCAGCTTGATATATGCATAGACAAAAAGCGTATTATTTATGTGGTTATTTACATCAATTTCGTTTAAGATCAAATTTATAGATATGAGTTTTTCAACTCGAGCGCCGTCCATTTGTGATATATACCACATATACGCATAGCATCACTTCAATCTGGTATAAACCTCTTCATACTTCAAATACAGCCTTAGGTCAACAGCTTCCTCGACTTATACTTGCCAGTATTTCGAAATAAGATCTAATGTCAAAGACCCGCTAATGCCCGACGATGAAATATGACAAGCATCGATTTGAGGAAGAGGGGATGTATCTTTCTCAGTAAACCGAATTCAGTGCTTTACAGTCCACATAATATCGCTTCTTCCGACTATTTTTGGTTACTGTAACCACCATAGTAGCCCAAGGGTTTGACGACAGTTCAATCACTTCTTTCTTTGACATATATTTTGTTGTACGAGCCAATGAATTTTTATTTGATGATCATATCACTTTAAATCGCTTAATTCGGAATTACGAGGGAAATGAAGCATAAAAACCGAACTCCAACCTCCAATTTTTGGAAGTAAGAGTACAGTTAAGTTCCAACCGCTACTCCTATTATCCAGTACAGTACCAGTGTGCTTTCACCCCGACAATGAGAGCGACAATAAAGACAGAGGATTGGGTAGAAGGAATTGAAATAAACACTGAAACAGCAATTCACACAGATCTGTCTGAAACTCATTAAACTCATGAAACGCAAACAAATCTAATCCTAACATCACCCTTGCAACAGTTGATTAAAGGACTACTGGAGTCTAATACACACTATATATATGATAATGTTCATTTGTCGCTAAATAACTCCGAAATGTGCATTTAAGATGCAGATTTTAACTCACAGAGGAGAAAATTAAGATTATCTGAGCATACGTCGATGTTTTACGGAAAACGCTCCGGAAATATTTATATACTTCCGGTAAAAATAGGATTTCCGGAAGTGACGGACTGTGGGGAAGTCCCTCAGGTTACGCGTATGTGATGATAATGGCTGAATCTAGTGACGACTCTAGCGAATTTATGGCAAATATGTCATGTTCATCTTCGTCGTTTGAGGAAGGTTAACCCCTAGAAGATGGCCACCGTCATGAATCTGAAGAAGATTCTGCTCGCTATGAGGTGAGGCTGTATTAATTTCAGCCCGAACGAGACGAGAATGAAGGCCCTGAAGAGAACATAGCGCAGGATCAAGCTCAGCAGCGCTTTGATTGTGCATTCTGGTAATTACTATTATCATTATTGCAATTATTATTAATGATATTATTCTTTCATTAATGTTATTTCAGTTTCATAATAAAAGAGAAGTAAACAGATTTGAGCAAAAGCTTGTTGGATGTAGCAACAGGGACGGTGAACAGACCAATTTTGGACCAAGTTAAGTTTGAAAATAAAGCTTCCTACGAAAACAAAAATACAAACGTCAGTAACACCAAACCGAAGCATATATCCGACCGAGACTTCTCTAATTGGGTAAGCTCATATTGTTACTTTATTTTTGACGTTTGTGTTTTTAAATTTTTATGCTTGATCGTTTACCTACGCATACACTCACTCGAGGTCGTCAACCTCCATGCTGCTGTGTCTCTCAACCAAACATTTTATCGAGACCTATACGATATCGCGAACGAGGATCATGTAAATTTATCGCGATCAATCCGTGTGGGGTATCTTGCGCATGTGAAAAGAAGTTTTTAAATTTAATCATATCCATATCCCCTGAACACCAAGTCTGATGAATGTTTCGCAGAGTATGTGTATCGACTCCATTAAACACAACTAAAATATTGCAGTTATCTCTGATTACTTTAGGCATTTGTCTATATCGCTGAGTAACATATATAACATCAATGTTTTTTGTCTGCCTCGAGAAAATATCCGAGCTGGATTTGATTGTTTGTCCAGCATCACATCATCGTATACTACGAGATTATTAATAAATCCATCGAGGTCATCTACAGATGGGGCTTCATCAATATCGGTAATAAAATCAATAATATCATTGCCGTCCTGGTCCAATAATTTTACATTTTCATTAAAACTTTTAAGCACGTTGTAGCATCGCTGATCATCTGCGGATGGTGCCACTAAATATAACTTATCCCACTTGATCCATCTCATTATCAGGTTAAGCAACAATTGCATCTTACCAGACCCAGATGGGCCAATGTTAATTGCTCTAATAGAATTTGGTAGCGCTGGATGATGCTTGACTGGTTCTTGCTTTCGTGTCGCTGAATAATCAACGATATCCATGTTGTACAAATATAATAAATAATATGGATTCATATTGTGTTCGATACAGAGTACCGACCCCCACCAGTGGATTAAAAACAATATTAACAAAAATTAAAAAGCGTGCACTTACAGGCAAGTGTGTGAAATGTGGTACAAGCAAATACAAATTTATCTCTAATAAAATAGGTGGAGATACTTCACTGGGAAAATTACCAGGAGCTCTATGGGTAAGTATCCAGGAGAAAAAACATATTCCTGGATATAATTATTGTGGTCCTGGAACCCGACTTGATATCCGGCTTGACGAACGAGACCAACCAAAACCTCGAGAGTATCCAATAAATGCGATTGATCAAGCATGCCACGTTCATGATGTTGTGTATAAAAATAAAGATTTACAACAACGACATATTGCAGATGTGAAGTTGATTCACTCGTTAAATTCCATAAAAAATAAATCTCTCAGAGAAAAACTTTCTAGCTTCCTAGTAAAATCTGCGATGAAAGATAAACTAGTACTGGGGGCCGGTAATTAATCAACCGATTATTATCATAATAATGATATCGATTTATTATAACCCAAGAGGATATTGGAGGGGTAGAGCAGCGATTAGTAAACTTGCTGATGCAGCAGGTGTCTCACGTCCTGTTGCTGCAAATTGGTTAGCACGACAGGCAATATGGCAAATTTATCTATCACCACCTAAAATAATTCAGTACGCACATTTTGATGTCAGCACTCCCAATGAAGTTCATCAAGCAGATATTTTGTTTTTACCATACGATACCATTAAAACTGGTAGACGTCAATCACGCACATACAAATACGCGCTGACTGTCGTTGACGTTGCAAGTAGGTATAAAGAAGCAGAGCCTCTATCAACTAAAACAACAACTGAAGTTGCATCTGCGTTTGAACAAATTTATCAACGTGGCGGTCTACGATGGCCACAACAACTACAGGTTGATCTTGGCAAAAAATTTCTTGGTGCAGTATAATCTCTGATGATAAAACATAACGTTAAAATCAGGCGAGGACATAACCGCAATTCATCGCGATCAGGCAATCGTTGAACGATTTAATCGAACACTTGCTGAGCGGTTATTTGGATATCAATATGCGCAGAAAATATCTCTGAATAAAGTTCGGATATCTCGTGAATGGGTTGCAAGACTACCAAGTGTGATAGCTGCGTTAAATAATGAAATTACTCGTGCAATTTCTATGAACCTACCAATGTAATCACAAAAAAACATATACCAATACAACAACATGACTCCTTCTCAAAACAACCAGTACTAAGTAATGTGACTGTAAGATATTTATATGAACCTTGTGAACTTGAAGGTGGTAAAAAAGAGCGACTGTCCCAGTCTGGAGTGTAACCACACATAAAATTTCCAGCGTGATAAGCTCCACGGGTAGACCTGCAATCTACAAACTAGATTCAACTGTTCCTCAACGTGGGTTAGTACGTGAACATTTACATGTAACTCCTGAAGACACAATTACCACCGTATTCACTTTTGTGAACTGGTTCCTCGACGTCGATTACACTAAAGACAGGTCAGCATCACATTTTCGCGTGTGTGACCAAGACTACTATTAATTCTATCTACGATAAACTGTCATGGATTATTATTTGAATACTGCCACAACATTACTGTGTTACAGCTCGCACAATGATTATTCTGTCGTTGTTTCAGTGTTATGATAAATTCTGCATCGAGATCAAAGTCGCGCTTATTTTTTTTGTCACATTGTTTATAACTAGCTAATTGTTTTCTTACATCAACGCCATTGCTAGCAGTTTGATTATTATTTTCTGTGAAGTCTATGATAACCCTCCGCAGCTGAGATATTCTTCTGACTCTATACACTGCGAGATAAACTAAATTTGACCATTCGATGCTATCATCGACAATCTAAATATTAGTAGCCGAAATAGTTAATCCTTTTGATGAATGAATTGTTATATCATATCCTAGAGTCCATGGAGTTTTGTCCATAGTTAACACGCTCTCAACAACATCAACGGGAACCAAAACAATATCATTAAGAACGAGTTTTTGTTTATCACCGCAACCTGGAATTTCAACATCGATATTCTGTCGTCGTGTATATGCTGGTCGATAACATAATGGTACAGGTAGATCTGAAAATTTTTCTTTATGCAACATAAAAAATTGTTGTTGAAGTGTATCACGAACTATCTTTCTACTTGCATGTATCAAATCAGTAGGACTCCATAAATTCCAAAAATCATTTATATGTGTTTCCGGAATTATTTCACGCATTATTTCACACTGAATCTTGTCTGGTTGTAGTCTGATTAATTTTTTTTAAACTCTCTTAATTCTGGATCAAGCGCTCGGTAATCATCATTTATTTCCTCGTAATAATCTACAAACATTGTTAGCCATTTATGTGGAGATGATCCAACAAAAGGTGGCGGTTACCTGTGATCGCTGCAATTTATCACAGCTGTGTTTCGAGTCAATAACCAATCAAGAAACGTTTTTAATATCTCTTGCGACACTGTGCATATTTCATCCCAAATAATGATCTTAGGAATATGTTTTTCGCCCATTTGTTCAGGAATCTATGCGTCTCCGCACCATCTAAAGAAACTATGATTAGTTTGAGATATTACTCCACGTTCGCTCATTTCTCTGGCGAGTCTATGTGTAGGTGTCAAAACAACCATATCAAAATTCAGAACCACCACATCCATTAAGATAAACGGTTTTATGTCTGGCCACAGGATCATATACCGATGGTGCTGATGATAATTGTGACATTTGATTATTCTTATAATATATCCCCTTAATTTCAACGTCGGCTGATTCAGAATAACTAAGTATCTTTTCTCGTTTTATTCTCCATTTGCCCCATGATGCATAATTGCCAATATGTAATTGTTTTAACAAATGTGCATATTTTTTATTTCTATAAAATGAGTATGTGGCAACTCTAACCGCGGTATCAGGAAATCTGTTTATCATCGATAATAAATTTATCGAAACATCTGCTAACATGGAAGATCTTAAATGAGTAAACTGCGGCGACTCACCATCAATATAACTCACAACTGTACCTAATTTAGTTTCGTCTGACAAGTAAGCATTACTCCGGCTAATAAATGTGCCTTTCTCTGTTGTATCAGTAATTATAAAATCGAGTTCGGCATCGTCGATTATTAATCTTGTACAATGTCGTTTTTGATCACATGAACTACCCTAAGTAAACTTACCGATTATTTTTCTGCCGAGATCCTTTGCAAGTTTATTTTCATATCCAGTTTCATGGGATTACACTCAAAGATTTCGTCGAGAATATCGTCAGGAGGGTTTGGCAGCCAGACTTGTTTCTGTGGACGTTACGATATTATTGCTTCACTTACAGTTACCGATTTTAAAATTTCATCATCAAGCATATATCGTAATAGCACTGTTGGAGCCCAACATTTTTCTGACAAAAAGACGACCAAACCAAATATAAACAATCGTACGGATATTTTCAGTGTATGAAAACCATTCAATACATGCAAATCCGGTTAAATCAAAATCTGGTAAGGGTCCATTTATCGCAACTCTGGTCATCTCGTGTGTTGGATGTCCAAATCTCTTAAAATATTCAGCACATTCTCTCATTCCAAGAAAACTTCCAGGATAACATGCAACCATATCAACTGAGATAACATCTTTAGTATTCCACAATCCGTCTTGTTCGTATTCGAAAAAACTGTGTTGGACATCAACAAAAAATTCCGATCTTGTCGGCGACCATAAATTTTTCTCCTGAGCAAAGTGAGCAGCATCTGACGGAACGGTAAACAACCATTGAGTAATTATTCAGCATCATCGGTATATTTCGACGCAAGATTTTTCATTTCCTCGTGTAGGGATTATACACGATAAATGTCTCCAATAGGCCGTACAAGCTGATCATAGTTCACAGATTCTGAACTTTGAAATAACCACACAGACACAGGGTCATTCTTAATGATATTTCTGATAAACTCAAACATATCACCCTCATAAAATTTAACAGTTCTCTTTCATGGAAATAGTGTTACGTCGTTTGTCCACGCGTGTGCGTTATGATCAATAATCTCTATCGGAGCTCCCTTCGATTTATATTTCGATTTGTATTAAACTTCCCCCGTTAACGTCTTCCCTGTCATTAGAAAGTTTAAATTTTTCCCAGTTCAGCAACGTCTTTGATAGACGCTCCGGTATCTTGAACTGTTTCTGTTTTTTTACGTCTTAGATCCGTTTCCTCGTTTCGCGTTTGTGAAGTGTTCTGTAACTGGCTCAGCTACACAGTTCAGCTTGACAGTTTCATCGGTTTCAGATTATCAACGCTAGGTTTATCAGTCAGCGGATATATCGCATAAACAACTGCAGTCACAGGATACGCTCGTTCATAATAAGGTTTATCAATACCAGTCAACATTCCTGCTTTCGAATTTTTACTTAACTTTACAATATCTGCAGTGTGAATTAATCGAACAGGGTCACGTTTGTCACGGATAATCCATGTGTCGTCTGCTTCCGCGGTATCTACCGCTGCAAAAAACTTTATTCTACAAAAGTATCTTTGTTTGTCGAGATAATTAATAATCGTCGCTGCTCGCTTGTCATTCATTGTAGCATCAACGTCAACACCTTCAATGTGGCGCATGATTCTGAATGTTTACCATATATGAGTTGCGCCATCATCGCGAAATTCCTCCTTGGCTTCACGTATACGATTGATTGAAGTTTTATTCGTCGGCATAAGCGATATCATGCTTGTTGACGTTAACTTGCCTTTGACTTCGTCAAGGCGGCGCATTCTGTCAAGATCGAATCTAGCTTGGGAAGGCTTGATTGTAATAATACGTAAATTCCTCCATTGTTATAATTAAGGCAAATATATATTTAAATTGAAGTTTAATTATATATATATATTCATTATATATATATATATATATATAGCATATATATATATATATATATATATATATAGTATATATATATATATATATATATATATATATATATATATATTATATATATATAATGAATCAAGCAAAGAATATGTGTAAATGGTTGATTATTGGCTCTTCAGTTCCTTGTAACAAAGCCTACTTAAATGAATTATGTGGATATCACATGAAAAGCGTGCGAAGAGGGAGTCTAGGACCCAAACCTTGTTTGCGATGTGGTGTTGGGGTTAGAGGAGAAATGCAGTTGCATGTGCAATGTGGTGGTAAAAAATACAGAGAGCTAAAACGATATTATGATTAAGAAAATAACTCTGGCAAAGACAACGTCATCGGAATAAAATACGCTGAAGACTATCTCGACAAATTTTCAATATAACAATTTAGACCAATACTATTACTATATAAATGGAGCAAAAGGAATTTGTAACACATCCCATCATCAAAAATTATGAGGCATCTCGTGATGGTGCAATTAGGCACTGTCGACTAAAAAGAACATTCGGGACTGTTAATAATACTGGTTATCTCATGTTTAGTGCCGGGGGAAAAATGTTATTTCTCACATAACTGTGTGTACGAGTCTTTTTATGGATTAATCGAAAATGGCCTTGTGATTTATCATATCAACGGCATAAAACTCGATAATTCTTTGAATAATTTACGAGCTATTACACAAAGTCAAAATTGTAAATTTGGAAATACTGGCAGTAATTATAATTCTCCAAGGTCAGTTGTATCTATGAATGTAGAGACAGGCGAGAAATAATATTTCCATCGACATATGCAGCTGGCAAATATTTTGATATGTGCAGGCGTTCAATACACTTTGTCTCAAATAATATAACCAAATCTGCGTTTTCAAAGAAGTATAAACAAAAAATAATATTTAAGTATACTGTCACTCCTGAATAGAACAAGCACACTAAAAGATCTTACATGGTGAAGCAATTCTCTTCAGAAGACAGAACAAGATGTGTTTAGAATAGAAATCTTTAGTATCATGGCAAGAATATAATTCTTGGATACCTACAAAATAATATCTATAAAAAATTATTTTTTCCAGTCTGTCAGGCAATACTTCACACTAAGTTCAAGAAAATGTTTTACTTACCTGTTCACTCCCACGAATACACTTGCAGAATGACTACGGAGACAAATTCTGGTTGCCTTTTATAGCGTTATAACGCCTACGCGGAATTTCCAAATGGAAATTTCCAAACCGTTCTAAAAGGCAATCAGAATTTTTCTCCATAGTCATTCTGCAAGTGTATTCGTGGGAGTGAACAGGTAAGTGAAACATTCGTTTGGCAATCTAGGTGTTGTGTCTGCGCTTAATCATTACAGATGCCTGCTGGACATAGTTAAGATTGTAAATATGTGTTGTGTAAATAATTTTTTAAATTTTAAGCAGACATTTATTATATTATGAATTACAAAAATATTAATGTCATTATTTCTGTAATTCAAAAATTACAACATGACGGCATAAAAATTTCTGATCAACTTAATCCTGAAAATATTATTTGTGATTTTGAATCATTACAACATCGAGAATTTGAAGATAGATATACATTACCAGCTGAGTACTGATTCATTAAGCTGATTCAACAGTCTATGTTACGATCCTTGGCGAGAGTCGAAAATACACCAGTTGAACAATTCGTTCCACTCACACACGCGATTGAGAAAATTAGATCAGAATTGTCTCACGAAGGCGAAATAAAAAAGAACTGTGAATGCTCGTGTAAGAGAGTTGAGAAAGATTATATCAATGACTTCGTCATAGCATGAAACGATCAATTGTAAAAGTGAAAATGAAAGCGCTGTCATCAGTGACTGTGGTGATTGTGAAAGTGAAAGTAGTGACAACGTCAGTAACAGCTAAACAAAGTGAAAGTACTCTGTCCTTGACTTTGTCAAGGGGGAATAATTCATTTCTGAATGCAGTAAAAAATATTTATTTATTTTTATTCTGATAATAATATTTATTCAGATTCAGATTATAATATTTATTTTTATTCTGATATTTATTTTTATTCTGATAATAATGTTTATTCAGAATCAGATTATAATATTTATTCACAATCGGATTATAATATTTATTTTTATTCTGATAATAATAATTATTCACAATCAGATTAAAATATTTATTTTTATTCTGATAAGAACATTTATTCACAATCAGATTATAATATTTATTCACAATCAGATTATAATATTTATTTTTATTTTGATTATAATATTTATTCATAATCAGATTATAATATTTATTCACAATCAGATTATAATATTTATTTTTATTCTGATTATAATATTTATTCACAATCAGATTATAATATTTATTCAGAATCAGATTATAATATTTATTTTTATTCTGATAATAATATTTATTCACAGTCAGATTATAATTTTATTTTTATTCTGATAATATTTAATTTTATTCTGATAATATTTATTCAGAATCAGATCAAATGCAAGAATGTGCTTAATTCAGAATCTGATCTCTATCGCACACAATTGTAATAATATGTTCTAGTTGCAGTTCATTTAACTGTTCCTGCGTTAACAAAAATTCTTCATCGCCGTATTCATCAATAATTATATTAACACCAAATTTTTCTGCTTCATGTGATGAAGTTGGAAGTGTCAAGATTGTTCTGACGGCACTTTCGAGTACTTCTTTGTTATGTATAAAAACTCTCACCTGTTGGTACGTTATACAAAAGCACAAAAATAATTGTTCGTGAGTTCGTAGAACTTCAACTCCGACTCAGAAACATAGCTAATTTATTTTTATTTACAAAATCCTGATTTTAAAGATCTACATTCTTACGAGCAAGAAGATCTATGATTTCACATACAGATTTATATGCAATGATTCTTTTCGTAGCTCAAGCAAGTGTCCGGTTTGGTCGGTAAGTTTGAAATGTATCCTTGATAACAGTGGATTATGACATCACAGATAAAAGTGATTAACGGGTTCTAATACAATAAAAAATCCAGGGGGTGCTTGAGGGGTAAATGTACATAAAATGTATCCCTGCTGGGCCTGACTGGATTTTTCAAGGTCTACTTGATAACTTTCATCTATTGCATCATACCCAAGGTTGACTGCGATCGTTGATGTGATATTGACAACACCTGGTGATATATGACAACCTTCACCATATGGATCATTGTATGCAACCCAATGAGTACCTTTTCCAGTTTTTATCGAGATTAATGATATCAGTTTCAACATTGTTTGGTTGTTTTGGTAATTGATCACGCATAAAAACACCTCTGAAATTTAATGTTTAATCGCTTAGCAGCATCAAGTAAATCAAAATTGGACATGGAAAGAATCAGCGAAGTGTCCCGGGAAGCCTTAAACCTTTTCCGTACCACGAATGGGGAGTTCCTGACCATCTTAGACCCTTTCCCTTTTTTCTGGAAGTTTTTATTCCTTGTTCTGTTGCTTTCTTTAAAGCCATCTCAGCAGCAGTTCCAACAGTACCAAGTGCAGCTGCTTTTGCAACAGCTGGGGCTGCAGTGGCTATCAACGCTGGTATAGCTGCATGAAGTGGAAATATACCACCCGTCTTAGCGATGTATTTAATGGCACCCGCAGAGAGATTAAATCTAATGCCGGTCTTTGATCGTTTGGCGTCATTGAAGTGCCTGAGTTGAATTTCTGTCAGGGATAGTTTATTTGGACCACCTTCGATTTGTTCTTTTCTTAGTGATATTTTTGTTCCGCAGTTCTCTTTCGATACTGATTATAGTTTTTTAATCTGACCAAGAGTCAGAGTAACACTAATATGATGATATAACATGATAATATCATGAGCTATTTAATTACATGTTACATGTTTTCTACTGGGGCATCAATGACTCTCATTCGACCACCAACACAATCAAGCAACATTGTTTTATCTGAGAGTATAACATCAATTGCTCTGTAACCACCAGGAATAACTGGTGGACCAGGTATTCTTGGTGGTGATCGTGCTACACGAACTCGGAAGTGTATATCAACGACAGATTGCCTGAATAAATCTAGATGTTCCAACGAAAAGTAATAGATCGGATACAGCGTTGTAAATTCCCGCAGAGATATTTGCAAACCAGAATCAACATTCTGATCACGCCCCATAAATCTCATCAACCGATGATAAGCACGTGCTACATGATTGCAATCAAAACTCAGTAATACTTCTTCGGATGGTTCCTGATGCCCATTTATCCTTAAAGAAATTTCACTAACTCCAAGCGTGTCAAATACCATTGGATTTCGTGTTTGTGTGTTTTCTCGTGCATTTTCCTGAAATGCGATGAATATATGGCGCAGTGCAGAAACACCCTGCTGTGATGCTATCTGCCATGTAAATAAACCAACAACTTCACTTGAAATACTGTCTGTGGTCATCGTCAACCATGACAATGTTGATTTACCACCTTGATCCATGAAAGAGAGTGACCGTTGTTCTTCGGTGATCGATGGAGTCATTACAGGCATCCAAACGAAAGTTTTGTTAGTCTTACTATACCTGCACCAACTGCGTCGGGTCGCCAGATTGCATCATTGTCGTTGTCTTTTCTAGCAAGTACAACTGTGTGCTTGGCTCCGAAAATAACCTTTCTGACATGTCTGCAGAATCCAAATATATGCAGTAGTGGAATCACACATGAAAACTCTTCTTCATCATTTAACATTGTTCTACGTGCGGCAAATCGTAAGTTGAATTCATCGTTCATTGATGCAACTGCGTCCCCAGCTGCATTTGGTGTTACATGTCTGCTTTCTGGATCATCAGTTGTGTCCTTTGCAAATATCATTGACGGACCAGCTGATCTCGAGTAATCATCGCTGTATCTTGCAAGGCCAAGTATCGTCGTGGCAATATCGACGTTTTCCAGGCATGATTCAATGTGTCTTCCGTCAATCATGTATGTGGCGCTTTTAAATAACGCCATAATACCATTGTTAACAAAACCAGGTCAATCTAAACTTCCGTATGCTGTACCATCTGCTTGCAAAAGTCTCCCTTCTACTTCAATGAATGCTTCAGCGGGTAAAAATATCTGCTTGTATCCTGAACTTGCAATTCGATTTTTCCACGCTGATTTGGCTCTCGTGTGTCATAAGAATAATACTGATAATCGCGCACAGACTCATCCTTGAGTACTGGTGCGTCCATGTCGAATGCAGGATCAGACACACGTTTGAACATTTTATTTGTTATCGTCTTACACGAAGACAACTTCCTGCTATCAGACTAGCAGTTATGTTTTGTTTCTTTTTTTGACAGGGGTACACCAGCCAACTCTGCTAGTTTTTGATTTGCAGCTTGATTTATTATTTTACTAACATTTGCAGGTATCACTTTAGTGCTGGAAAATTTTACTGCGGAGTACTTTGCACTCTGCGGTCGGACCGCCTGCGGTCTGCGTATTAATCGTGCTAGTCTATCCTTGATTGCTGAGAATGCTTTGCTAGCAACTTCACCAACATCACCAATACTTTTATCACGAACAACGTCAATAGCTTTCATTCCCAGTTGCTTTGCAATCGGTATTGCTTTTGGGGCTATCCTTCTGAATAGACCCTAAACAACATCACCGAATCCATCACCGTAGATCGCTTTATATGTAGGTAATCGCGAATTTATCACCCTGACCATTACAGGTCCACGTTGAGCATTATGTGTGATCATCTTATTCTCTTGCCACTAATCTAATTGTATACCTCAATCACTGTGGTAATCATCAACGATTTCATCGATGAGGGACCGATAAACATTCATGTCCATTATACTGCCTGTGAATAATCTCCGACAAATAGCAGCTGCTTCATTAATGATTTCTGGAGAATTATTGCCGGCTCGTTTTCCGCCAATCAGAATTTCTAGTCTTTCAACATCGGCAAGGACGTTATTGGGGCATGGAGTAATAAGGCCACTTCCCCTGATACCTGTAGCAAGACCACTTTCAGTTGCTTCTTCTTCAATATGAGGTGGGCTGAATAACAATTTTTCTGGCGATGACATATATCCGGGTAAGGGCGCTCTTCTTGCTTCATTGACTTGTTTCTCATATTCTGCAAATTTATCCTTATATTTACCAGTGACTCTAGGTATACCATGAAACTTTCGAAATACAAAAGAAACCAATTCTTTCCTGAAACACTGGCGGTATTTGGATCTAATAATTTATCACGATGTGGATACCCTGTTGCGGCAATCGCTATAACGTTTCCTCGAAGTAGTCTACGACCTTCTTTGGTAAATCGAGCTGGTGGTTTTGGTTTTGGTTTTGGTTTGGGCATAACAAGATCCCTTAAATCGCCGACCTGCTCATGGACTTTGTCAATACTCTCAAATACTTGCTGTATTTCTTCTTGTAATTGTGGTTGAACAGCAGCTATTTCACCTGGAAGTTCTCGTAGAATCTTTTTTGTTTTTTTAGTTCTTTCTGCCTTTTTTCCAGTTGCTTTAGCGGTTTGCTTCAACGTGGGAAGAAGACCTTTGATAGCCTCTGTAACTCCTTCGGTAGCATTCGTAACCGGTTTAAATAATTGTTCTGCACCTTCTGCAAATTCCACCTGAGACTCCTGACGCTCTTGTAAATTTTTGTTTTACAGAATCATGGATGGGGAGATATTTTTTAATTGCCTCTAGTTACTGTCGAGCTAGTTTAGCTGTATGAGATTTCATTATTTGTATAATAATAATTTAATTACACCACACCCACACAGTAGCAGGGAGGGTGACGACCTCGAGTGAGTGTCCCGGTAGGTAAACGATCAAGCATAAAAATATGAAAACACAAACGTGAAAAATAAAGTAACAAAATGAGCTAACCAAATTAGAGAAGTCTCGGTCGATTAGAGGCTTCAATTTGGTGTTATTGACGTTTGTATTTTCGTTTTCGTAGGAAACTTCATTTTCAAAAATAACTTGCTCCAAAATTGGTCTGTTCACCCTCCCTGCTGCTGATGTCTTCAGAGCAGATTTTCATTTAGGCTTAGTTCAGTAACTAGTGGTGTTACATTTCAACACTTAAGACTCAGATTGTGAGAGGTGTAGATATAAATGCTTTATTAACATTATGCCTCAAGTTTGTTCTTTTAAACCACGATGAAATGCAAATCCTGAATGTACCTTTTAATTCAGCTAATGGGTATACATTTTTTCTATCCCCAATGGATAGATGTTTAGCCAGCACATATTTTCCATGTCGGTCAAGGTGCACAGTACTAGTGGCAAATAATGCATAAAAGTTTATGGGGAAACTAATATTGAGAATAGTATAATACATTTCTGATGAAATGTGCATTTCGGTATTGTGGTACAAAAGGTACAACAAAAGTCTGACCATGTATCACATATACATATATTTTACACATTGAAATACAAGAGCTACAAGTTTGCCGTCTAATACAAAAATGATGATCAGGCGTATTTACCATGTATATTGAATTATTCAGGTGTACGTGTGGAAATTGCAGCAGTAAAGAAACAATTGAGAAGTGCAGATGCTGTAGAGAGATCAGTGTGGTTTTGGATAAGACTGAGGAGCTCAATGTGGATTGTATCATCGATCATCCTGGATTTCAGACAGATTGCATGGATGAATATACCCTGGAACAGTATACTATACCTACAGACAGCAGTATAGAAATCGCGAGGAAATTCTGTCAGAGTACGTAAACAATAATAGGCAAAATGTTCTCACAATAGTTATGGTGCCAATGTCAGGACAATTTTGGGAAAAGTGATTGCTGTATACACATAACTATAAAACAAAGTCACTCATTAATTCACGAAATCCCTCCTTTATCGGGGAAATGTGCCATTTTTCTTATGTGGAGTTTTCACCCAAACCTTTCGAGAATAAGCCCTGCTAGCATCATTCGTCCGTTATACTGGAAATTCTCATGAAAAATCTTCAACTTCAATCCAGCAATAATTTCATTTCTTGAACAGACTTTGCACTATGACATTTAAAACATATTGTTGTCTGCTCCTATTCATTTTAGATTATTTAGCTTCCTACCATTGGTCGTAGTAAAATCTAATTTTATGCTAAAGGTCTTGACTCAGAAAACTTGAAATAAATAAGTTAAAACCAGAATAGGTGACATAATATAACTTCATTCAAGTCTAAAATATGTTGTATATTCTGTTTTCAGTCGTAATAGATACACTGCATACATGCAGCTGGTAAGATGGTGCTGCGGATATCTTGGCCGTGAAATCCGAGTTGCTTTGCCTTCCTGTGCAGTAGATGCAATCAGGCAGAAGTTCCAAGTGAATGTGGGAACCACACAGGTTTCCAGCACTTGTAGTTATCTTGCAAATCGTGATGTTTGAGCCTAGACAGCCGTCGACTTGTATGGCCTCTGGGATTGGCTGCATAGAGATGGTGGTAACTATCAACTGACTGGCTTC
Organism: Megalonaias nervosa; assembly: GCA_016617855.1. Taxonomy (NCBI): domain Eukaryota; kingdom Metazoa; phylum Mollusca; class Bivalvia; order Unionida; family Unionidae; genus Megalonaias; species Megalonaias nervosa. Next base: position 20,906 of record JAECUM010001729.1, read on the forward strand.
CTGACCATTTCCTCCAGTGCTGCCATCAACTCTTCAACATATTCTGAAAGAAGAAAATTTCCCATCATAATTTAAGAAAGAAGAATTTCATCCAATACCTATATTCACGCTGAATGTTTTTAAAGAAAGTTAGTAAATAGGAATAAAAGTTAAAATCGTATTCATTTTAATAAACATAAATAGTATTTGAATGTATAATTATTTTGTCGCAATATATGATTTGAATATGTGCTACAAAAAATAAATCTGCATCGACTTTATTTTGATTAAAATCCAGGACTTTGTTTTGATTAAAATAAATATAATTGCTTTGCCATCATTTTGAGTGTATGCGATCAGGTGGAACTTCCCAAGTGCAGGTGGTAGCTACACTCATTTCAAGGACTTGTACTTAGCTTGCAAATGGGATGTGTAAGACTGGACGACATTCGACTTGTCTGGCCTCTGGAATCGGCTGCATAGAGATGGAGGTAACTATCAACATACTCTGGCTTCTTGACGATTTCCTCCAGTGCTGCCATCAACTCTTCAACATAGTCTGAAAGAAGGAAATATTCTCCACGTAATTTAAGAAACAAGAATTATATCCACTTCCTATATCCACACAAACAATTTACCAAAATTAATTAAGAGAATTGGAAAGAAGATTTAAACAGTATTCATTTCAACATAAGTATAAATTTTAGTAGAATGAATAATTATTTTGTCGCGATGCATGATTTTGAATATATGCTACAAAAATGAATCCGCATCGAATTTGTTTTCGTTAAGATCCATGAAATCTGAGTTGCTTTGCCATCCTGTTCAGCAGATACAATCAGGCGGAATTTCCAACTGAAATGGTAACTACAAAGGTTTCAAGGCCTTGTACTTATCTTGCAAATCGAAATTTGTGAGCCTGGACAGCATTCGACTTGTCTGGCCTCTGGAATTGGTTGCATAGAGGTGGCGGTAACTATCAACGGACTCTGGCTTCTTGACCATTTCCTTCAACATATTCTGAAATAATTTTTTTACCCAGTAATTTAAGAAACTCAGAAGAATTTCATCCACTGCCTATATTCACGCTGATAATTTACCAAAAATAATGGTACTAGAAAGAAGATTTAAACAGTATTCATTTGACATATAAATCGTAGTTCAATGACTCATTATTTTGTCACAATATATTATTTTAAATATGTGCTACAAACATGAATCTGCGTCGATCTGATGTATTATTTATGGGTACATACTGTGTGTGCAGTCGTTGACTTCTTTTACAATGTACTCTGATTTTTTATACTTCGGACATGCTGATCTAGTGAGACAGACAGACAGTGACAAACAGATGCAATAAAAATGACCGTGATGAAAAGTATGACGAATTTCTGTATCGATGCACATAACTTTTTTTTAAAACTTTAAGCGGACAATTAAAAATTACAATCTGAATTCGAAAAGTGTGAAGTAAAATAATTTTTACACGCAGTCAAGTGTTCTAAAAGAAATACGCGACCCTGTATAATCATCAACTGAGAAACACTTATATACTACTCAGTTATAAAATGCTAAAATTGCTTTGAATGCTTCTTCACTTGCGTGCACCAGTTAAATTATATATCCGTAAAAATCCATACCCCCCCCCAAAAAAAAAATTCCATAAAATTAACTTCAGGTATCACAAACGCAATTAATTTGGACAAACACCATTAGACCGAAAACGAATCCATAGATTCAAGAGCAACTACTGCCTGTATATCTTCCATCATTCCCTTGTGGTACATGCGCATGTTTGGTCGCTTCTTTCATTTCTTGTACATATGCGCCTTCCATTCTGTCCAAATGAATTTCTTCCGTCTTTCCGTTGTTCCCTCAACTTGTGTTATAAAACATTGCTCTAATCCGCTGTTACGTGCTTTTGCAATGTATTATATCTAACATGACCAAAATTCTAAACGCTTGTGTAAAATAATATCCGTTTAAGTTTTTTGTTAAATGAATACATCGGTTTGAGAGTGGGTCAACTGCAGTGTGAGAGAAGCACCCCATATTTCAAGCCAAAAGGTCAACTGATAAGTTGAGTTGATCACATTATAACATTCTGGAGCTTGAAAATTTCAATTACCCATTATACATGCCATATTGAGAATAGGCACACGCATTGTCCAATTTAACCTGACTCATGGGCTATATATAACGTGTATGTCATACTCCTGCCAGAGATGGAACTGTAATTGTCTGGCCATGGCTCAGATATGTGCAGCATTACAGTATCTGACTAGATAATTTAAAAAACATTCAAATCCATATTACCCAGGTCATCCTTATCTCTAGCAAAAATTCTTTCAAATAGGAATTGAAGGCAGAAGCATGATTGTGTGCCCATTGACTGTTTCATAGTCAGATAGCACTCAACGATGAAGGTGGATTAATGGTTTGGGGTTTTTTTTGGTTTTTTTGTTTGTTTTTTTGGGGGGTGGTGGTTTTGTTTTGTTTTTGCGTTCAGCACGATTTTACTGGAATGAGTCTTGTGCACACCAAACACCAGCCTGCAACATTTACTTCATCTTCAGTTAGGTGTCCGTATTGGCACCATTCTATCTGATAATGCAACATAGTCTAGCACAACATGTCGATTTAAGTGCAGAAATTTCTCGAGAAGCTGCGGTAACAATTCTGCAGAGGTCTCCCACATCCATCCTCTTGTGATATCTTCACTCTCTTACAGAACCTTGATATCCTCATGCAAAATAATACAGTGAAAACCCCGCGGTCCCAAAGTACAACACAGCTTCAGTCCATGCATTCTTAATTTGCATTCGATATGCTGATGTCGCACTTACACTGACATAAATACTAGTATGGTGAATGGCACATCATATGCCTATTCCTTTTAACAGCCCTCTGTTTTGGTACTTTGTCGAGATTAGTGCTGGGATCGGCAAATTACAGCCCATGGGTCGAATCTGGCCAGTGACCTGCTTTTATCCATTAATTTACATCATAGGGTGTGACTTTAAAATTTATTTATCCAGCTTGTGCCCTGGAGGAAGTTGCCCGTTCCTGGATTAGTGGGTCTCACTAATGCCGACCTCTGGTCAAGGAATGTGATCTTGAATTAAACTTGAGTCTGGTTAAATTGGACAATGAGTTTTCGAGCAAAGCCATTCTTTTCGTATTAGACTCACCACGGCTGTGGTCTGTGATCTTAATTTAGACCCTAGAATCTAATGGTATTGCCATTCACAAAGTTTGATCAAGGAACTTACTCTCGAAAAAAAAGTTTTGAAAAACCATTTATTTTGAGCCTCAGTGAGCATGACCTTTGACCTTTCTACCTCCGAAATAAGGTGCATCTTTCATACCTAAAGCTCGAGCCCTTTGCAAACACTGTTCAAGTATATTGTCGAGAACTAAAGCTGTTATGCAAAACGCATTGTTCTTTTTTGATTCAGTGACCATTACCTTAAGAGTCAAAATCAATATTTAGTCATCCACAAACTTTGGTTAAAGTACGAATGAACTATTTGTGCAGAAACTATTTTTCTTCTTTCAGTCAGTGACCTTGACTGGGCCGTTCATCTTTAACCCCAAAATAAATCGACTTCTTTCTAACCCCAAGTAAAAGTCATCTCCAGATTTTAATCGAGGTCTGCGATGTAGAACTAATGTTATTGTATGGAAACCATTTTATTTCTTTTAAGTCATAATGGCCTTGACCCGTTACCCTCAAATCGATAGGTTTTATTCCTTACCCAAAATGCGTTCCATCGACAATGGTTGGTTCAGTGATGTAAAACTAATGTTATTTTGTCGCATCCGTTGTTCTTTTTTCTGCCCCTGTCGCACTGACCTTGGAGGTTTTGAAGCTGAAATCAATAGGGTTCCTCCTTGTCCAAAGTACAAGTTATTCATAAAGTTTGGTAACTGTAGATGGCGGACAACGCAAGTTATTGTACACAATCCATAACAGATGGACAGGGGAACACCATGACATTATACAATCCGCATATGGTGGACATATAAAAATGAAATCCAAGGATTCTATTGGATCTAATGTCAGCAATGATGAAAACAAGCCACCTTCTGAAATATTTCCATCAATCTTGATATCAGCTTTCCCACAAGTTTTTCAATTTATTTTTTTTTTAACTTTTTTTTAAAAATGTAATTCTTATCTGTCACTGTTGTGAAGCTCACTCTTTCTGCAAAGTTAAAACCAACATCATAGGCCCATGTGCATCCTCATTCTTTTCGAGGACCTTGACTAATGAAGTACATCAGAACGGGATGGGAGGAGGGCATCTACTGGTGACAGGTAAGTATTATATAATAAAAATTAGTCCCCGGAACTACATTTTAATATGAGAAATATGATACCTGTCACAACTGTTTTAACTGAACTTGACAGTAAGGATGGAGAATGGACTGGAAGGGAGCACACAGTGAAAAAAATACTCACTTTGTTGCCCAGCCTTTCAACTGCTGTCATAAACAACAGTCATTGTCTGTGCAGCAACAACTGGACCCTGACAAAACAATACCTTGGCTGGTTTGATAAGGATCGAAGATAAAATGCGAAGGTGTGAGTTCGCCAACATGCAGCCTTCATAAAATCATCTAAAGATGAGTGATTGAGATAGGCCCAAGAATTGGTGATTTCCCTAACCTCATGTTTTTTTTTATCCTCATGAATGAAAGACCTCTCAGCAAGAGACCAATAAACTCCCTTGATGGCTTGTGCGAATTCCATCTGGAAACAGATGATACAATATCAGCCGAGCCCCTTAAGGGGAGACAAAAACCCTTCCTATATTCCCTGCTCCCTTAGCTCAATAGAACTATTGGGGATGGAAGTACTGATGGAAGCTAGAGGCCTTTTTTGTTGGGAAGGATGCGGGGTTGAAAGGAAACCTGACAGACATAAATAGGAAAAAATAAAACAGAACATTAATTCCCATTGAACCATAATTTCCCTCCTCTTTTCATAAAACATGTTGGTCTCTTCTCTGTGCTAACATTACAACTAGAATGAAGATAGTTTTAAGTATAATATTTTCGAAGGAACCCTTGCGGAAAGGTTCAGCACCAGCCTTAGCAAACGCGGTGCCTGATTTATATCATTTTATTGCGGTCCCCTGGATTTACATGCACAGCCCCCTGTGAGAATGACATTTGGAAATAAACATTTAAACAAGTTTTATATGATATTGAACTTAAAATTTTCTTCCATAGCTTTGAAATTACTTTCTCTCTATAGATATATTTTTAAAAATTACTAACGCGCGGGGCCAGATTGGGTCAAATCGGTCTAAGGCTGGCCCTTCAAAGCTTAATAATGTTTTGCTTGTCAACACTCATGAAACTCACGTGAAATTCAATCTTGGCACCAATGAGCTAGATACCAGTCTCTGATGCTCGAAGTATAAGATCCGCCAAAGGAGGATCCAAGATTATGGACTGACCTTTGGAGAACTTAAGTATGAAGGGCAGCTCTAAAACCTCGATTGTGGAAACCAAACAAAATCGCCTCAAAAATTAACAGCAGAAAATCTGCTGCTGCATCAAGTGAGGGAGCTAGGAATAATGCATTTCCTACTGCACTAATCCACAAAGATTCTCCACTCTGTACAATAGGGCTTAGACGTAGAACATTCCAGGGCATGGACAATGCAGTCGGCCACCTTGCTCGAAAACCTTGCCTGGTATATATAACACTTTGACTGGTGTGAAACAGTGCGCCTATGTGTTGCGAAAACAATTTCTTCCACTTACGCAATACCCTGGGATGGTAGCTCAAAAGATCGAGGAGTTCGTTTAACGAAGACCTTTGAGGTCTCCGAGGTGATAGTCAGGATAGTTTGAGCCTTATATGTCCTGACATCGTGAAACGAATTATAAAGACAGGAACATCGCGTATGAATTATAATAAAGCTAAGTGCACTAATTAAAAAAGATGGAGTAATTTCTACTCAGCATCGCTAGGAGATTAATTGCCGTTAATAACGCTCAACGCATTACTAACAAAAAATAGACGAATGAACGAATCCTGTACAAAATGTAACCGTTGAATGGATAATTTTGATACCCATTAATAAATATACATATTCCTACAAGAAATTCCTAAACTAAATACGAGTAGGGAGGGTAGGTTACTTATCATGCAAAACAAATTATTACTTGATTATCAAATGATACTTTCGATAATTACGGATTGAGGGATACCTTTTCACTAGAAGAAAATATTAATTTTAAGTCCTAATATAACAAAACCATTACTGAAGCTATTATTTTTCAAGTGAGTATTTTTTCCATGTCTGACTTGAGATGTAATCCAAAAATGAATGATGATACGCTATTGCGTATGGACTGATGACGGCAAGTCAAACTGGGTAAATTCGCATTCCTAATTTCTACATGATGATGGTGCATCTAGTATGTGCGAAGTTTTTTTCCATTGAGGAATACACTGAACGACAGTGAGGAGTAATGCACTACTGATTACATTTCTTTGTTTGAAGACTTTATATTTCCGTACTGATAATAAACCCAATTGTTACAATGTGTGTATGTGTGTGTGTGAATTGGATTTTTAACACAGTTTTAAGAACATTTCAGTCATATCGCTACGATGTGTGTGTGTGTGTGTGTGTGTGTGTGTGTGTATGTTTGTGAATTGGATTTTTAACATAGTTTTAAGAACATTTCAGTCATATCGCTACGATGTCTGCAGTGTGGCAGTTTATAGTGATGTCCAGCACTGGGGCATCATGCAACAGACAAGTAGGATCATGTCCCGCCCTTCATGTGACACAAGGCCAACCAGTCATAACACTAACCTCCTAACGCTGAGCGCCAAGCGAGGCAGCTGCTAGTACCATCTTTTTATACAATCCTTTGATATGACTCAGCCGGGGTTCGAACCCGCGATCTCCCACATCCGAGGCGGACACACTAACCACTTCGGCCACTGGTGCGGTCCAATTGTTACAACTGCAGTGCAGCAACAAACTTGCGATCGCTTTGTATATGATCTCTTTCTTCACGGTCCTTGTGCAGTCTCTTGGTTTGCACCATTTAACAGTTCTATATTCACTTAGACTTTATTGATTACAGTTTTATTGCTAGCCTAATTTTCTTCATTAGTGGTTTCTATTTTTTTTGTTGTTGTTGTTGGCTTGACTTCGCTTGCGAAGATTTAGGAAGGGGGATGTCCACATCTATTGCAGGCGTGCTGGTGGCTGACGAGCCCAATACGTGACAGGCATGTCCGTCCACAGAGGCTGCAGGGCAATGTCTGGGTTGTGGTGGGTGCTGCCGATGGTTTCCGGTTCATTGTTCGCCATCTTTTTTCCTCCAAGATGGTCCGTCTGTTTTGTTCAAAAGTGGCAGTGGCCCGGTGAACTGTACGTCGCCAGCTTTCACGGTCAGCTGCTTGTGATGCCCATTGGCGGTGGTCGATGCCACAGGTGGTGAGGGTCTTTTTCAAGGAGTCTTTATATCTCTTTCGAGGTGCCCCTCTATCACGGTGGCCAGTGGACAGCTCACCACACAGTACGATCTTTGGCAGGCGATGATCCTCCATCCTGGAGACGTGCCCTGCCCAGCGTAGCTGTATCATCATGAGCGTGGCCTCAATGCTTGTGATCCCTGCTTGTTCGAGGACTTCAGTGTTGGTGACAAAGTCACTCCAGTGGATGTTGAGAATGGTGCGGAGGCAGCGCTGATGGAAGCGTTCAAGGAGGCGGAGGTGGCCGCTGTAGGTGACCTAGGATTCGGCGCCATATAGGAGGGTGGTCAGTACGACAGCTCTGTAGACGCTGATCTTTGTGTCTCTTTTGAGACTGGCGTTGTACCACACTCGTTTATAGAGTCTACCGAAGGCGCTGTTTGCCTTGGCCAGTCTGTTGTCTATTTCTTTGTTGATCTTGGCATCAGAGGAGATCACACAGCCCAGGTAGGTGAACTGGAGGACTACGTCCGGCTTTGTCTGGTCAGTGAAGTTGCTTGGCGGCCGGTACTCTTCCTTTGGTACTGGCTGGTGAAGTACCTCAGTTTTCTTTAGGCTGAAATCAAGACCAAAGAGCTGACAAGCTTCTGCAAAGCAGGATGTTAGATGCTGTTAGGCGGCTTCCGTGCGGTTTCTAACTTATTGTCTCTCTTAACAGCAGAGCTTACAGGCTTTTGTTTCACACCATCACGTATGAAAGTCTCCCATTTAACCCCAAGATTGTTTGCTTCCTGAAAACTGTTAAGATGATGATTCCACATCTTAAGTATCAGGTTGTCATTATGAATGGCTTTGAAGAAGCAATCTTTTGCCAGCCAAACACGAATATCAGGCAGGCAACCAGGATATGCAAGCAAAACCTGTCCCTAAATGGTCTGCCCAAGTTTGGGAAGTTTTTCACCTCATCTGAAATGGCTTTGAAGCTGCATCTTGTAGTATTGGTTTTGGCCTAAAGGCGTAATGTGAGCTTCGAAAGCATCCTTTAACTTTCAAGACTTGATTATACTGGGTTGGACATGAGTATCTGTCAAGACTTGGAGGGCATACTTGCTTAAGCATGCTGCCAAGCAAGGTTGGCTTGATCATACTGGCAAACTACCAAGTTGCCTAGGGCGCCAAGCTTTAAAGGGCACCAAAATAGACGGAAGTGGATTTTTTATCAAAGGGCCACTACTGCTGCCAAGTACAACCCTTTCTCACATTTGGTCCAGTCGCTGAACATTACAAAATGCTCAAAATGGGTCACTATAAGCATCTGCCACAATAATCTTCTTACTTCAAACTGGAGGATTTCATCTAATGCCGACTTCCTTCGTCAGTCATGAACTTGGCATCTCTTTCTGGATTCCCAACTTTGCTGGACCTCAGTGAAGAACTTGCTCTTAAAACATGATCCATAACTGCACACAATTTTCAGTTTTCTCTTTTATACAGTGTCTATAGCTCTGATAAGACAATTGATATGCAAACAAACCTCACTTCTGGAACTTGAGATGTGTGATGACAATGACTATCAGCATTCTCTGCATCAGGTGCTCTCTCCTTAGGAGTCACAAAACCTTAATCTTTAATATTAGCACTGAATGCAGTTAAATTTTCATTAAAACTTTTGCTTGCATGTGGAGTAGAAGTCAAGATGAACTGAACATCACAATCTATACTGATAAGCTATATGCGTTTTGCTGTAGAAAGTGGAACTACCTGAAGTTGTATGAGAACAGCTTGCAGTACCATACATAGGAAAGAACCAGGACATCAAACCAGTAGATTTACAATTTTTTGAGGGGACTGAAAAGAGAACAAGTGCATTTTTTACCATTCTATGTATTGTCTTCACATAAATAATAAAACATGATTTAAGCATGAATCAGTTTCTCGCAAATGTTATAATGATTAATTAATATGAGTCAATATTGTCAGTTAACTGAAAAAGAAGACTTGTATATCTTCTATTTCACTGCCAAGATTTTTTGAAGTATAAAATTCACAAGCATTGTTAGTTTCTTTCAAACGATCACTGAATGGCGAACACTAAAGACATGCATTCTGATTATCAAGATCCCACACTTAACAGGCTCTCGCTAGTTTTCTGGTCCCAATTTCTTCTTGAATTACTTGTATTCTGTGAAAAATGAAGAACATCTTCTCTGCATCAGCATTAGAAATATAACTATGACAAAACAACCATGCTCAGCTGCAAAGGAGTTCAAACTTCAGTTTTCTGTGGCTGGGTCTTAAAGGCTGCTGATTAATCTCCATTACTTGTGCAAGTGAAGTTCACCCTGACAAGGAAGTTCCTGGTGTGTCATTATTTCTTAACTGTTGTTTTATATAATTGGGAGAAAGTACCTTCCAGCATTTTTTGTCATGAATTGAGCTAAAAATATGAACTGTTTTGAAATATTCCTCTAAACACATTTTAAACAACACAATAATAATCAAATACCAAAAATCAAAACACTTTCTTAAGTGTTTCTGCTAAAATCACTCCTCCAAAGGTTGGCCAAGTTTTGTTTCAAGACTTGAAAGCCATCATGGACTACCTTTGATCCCTTTAATTATAACATCCAATAAAACATCCCACATTTGGCTTTAAACTCTCCACATTACAACAATAATGCAATCAATTAACCACTTGTCATGTACATGCTAGTCTTCTTGAGCTGATTACCAGGTCATTGTTCTGTAACATTTATTGTCCCCAGTAAACTGGTTCCTGCTGGATTTTTTAATTTAAGGTTAGAACACATAAAAATACCATTTTTTTTCTTAAAAAAGTCTTTTACTTTTCAAAACTGGTAAATTTAAGTATAAAATGGTATGTGCAATACACAGTCTTTAAAACTGAATTCTGTTCGACAGATGGAAGAATCACAAGCATGGCAGTACTAGTATATTGTGAAGTGTGCTTCTTGTGAACCCTCCAGTGGTCATTATAATAACAATGATATATTTATAATGAATCACTATTCAGTCTTTTCTGTGTTCTGAAATAAAATTACTACTATTGTCAAATTACTTTTACCTTCTAATGATTAATATTTAATAGCATGCACACATCTGCTGGTATCTTTTTTTTTTTTCATAACTCCACAGTTTGGCAAGTAATATTGAAAGGTTATCAAGTTTCTGCTTAGTCACAACGTAGACAAGTAGGAAACAAAGTCAGGCATAATGTTCTCTTTAGCTCAAATACACTAAGACTTGTATTATGTTATGAAAATGTCTGTTCTAATTAGCATGCCCCTCTTAAAGATGATCTTGAGTGCATCTAGTTAAATATACTCAGCTTCATCCAAAAGTAACAATTCCATCCCAAAATTATATCCTGGAGGGAGCAATACTGCAGTATTCACTCATAAATGACTATGTCTGCTCATTTTTAAATCCAGACAATAAAAACTATCTAAGTTCTTTTATACAGTAAAATACACTGATATGACATCTGAAAATTATACCACACTAAAGAACACCAATTACAGGTATGTCTTACCTCCAGATGCCATGCTGCTTTCTTCTGAAATAAACCTCTTAAACTCAAAACACTAACGAAAAAATATGTCATAAAATAAAACAATGGAAAACTATCCAGCATCTCAAAGTATTAGTAGTGGTAAAAAAATAATATCTTGTTTGCTCTGACAGTTTTGCCACCTTAAGATTTTGTTGGCTGCATTGTCATCTTTTCCTTGCATTATTATTGGACATGTTTCATAACATGGTCAGGTACCAACAATTCATGTCTGAATATCTGATCCACCTGAACATGCCTGCACCGTGGAATTTTCTGCTCCATACCATAACCCCATTTAACTTTAGGTTTCACTCACTATCACCTTGCATGTATCATATTAATTGCCATATTTTTGGAATTATCTTTCATTTGAAACTAATAATTCACTGAATAATAGCTAAATTTTGTACTTCTCCAAGTTTTTCATTACAGAAATTTAATCCTGTTTGTCATTAATTTGAACCTTGAAAATACATTACACAAGTGACTAACAGTGACTTTGAATTGCAACTTGGTGGACTACTACAAACCTTGAATGTTCTGGATGGTAAAAATGGTATTCTGAAATTGAATTTAACTACCATCATAAAGTTTGTATTGTCTTTAGTGACTTTGGCCATTGTTAGTACCGATGTATATTCTGGAACAAAAATATATATTGGGACAGTCATACACCAAAGTGATACTGTAGGCAGATTTTTTTCATGACCAAAAAAGAGCACCCAGAATTCAACATTTGGGGGAGAAAGGAAACAAAAATTGTCAGAAACTAGCAATCCCATGCTCATGGTGCAAAACTGATGTAAATTTGTTAAATAGAAAATGCTGACGGTCAACATGATGGATCACTGACAATGCACAACAAAGGGCCACACTATAAGCTGACATGGACTTAGGCCCAGACAAACCAAAAATGGGTGGAATTCTCAAAGGAATTGCTTCCAATGCACAGGAACCTCCCTGTTAGGTATGTGGAAATTAACATATAGTTAATGTGTATGTGTATGTGTATGTATGTGCATGCATATATACACACACACACATAAAAAAAAAGGATAAAGTTCTTATAAATCTTGTATATTAATCACTAGCACCTAGGACTGAAAACCTTTTGTGCACATTCAAGTTTATACACTGTATCATATTTAGGTCAGAAATTCATATATTACACAAATGTTATCAAGCATCAGCACTCTTTACTGTATTTACACTCTGTATTATACATTACTGTATTATAGCCAGGGAACCTGAATAATTAAATAAATAATGCTGGACATATGGACTAAGATGTTTCATCCATCCTTTTGAGGCTCTGTTGGTGATCTTGTTAATTTTTAATTCAAGTATTTTCAAGTTAAGGAGCCAAAAATCATTGAAATGTAGTGTAAATGTTGTATAAATAAACAAATTATTTATAACCACAGATTCTGACAAAAAAAACCCCCAACCACCAACAGACAGTATTAAGCAGGAAAATAAAACACTGCAAAGCACATATATTCTTTTGCTATTTTAATTTGAAAACTTTATCACATAGTTTTCTCACCAAAACATGAATCAACAAGGTCTGACCATACATTTAAGTACAGCGGTAATACAAAGTTATAAAGAATATATAGGAGTTTCTCTTTGTGGAATTTGCTTCTACAAGATAAAACTGGCTCTTTGTTTGCAGGAATTATTCATCTAATTAGTGAATTTATCACATCCGACTGTTCATTGCCTGCAAAATAAAAAAAACCGCATTATTTAATGTGCACTTTAAAGCATCCTAATGATGGAGAAGTGAAGTGAAAATTATTCTCCAAAGTGATTTACATGTTACTTTACAATGTGCATAAGGTGAAACATGTTAGATGCATACTTTGAAAGATTAAAGAAAGTATCCAAGAACAATGGATGAAAACTAAAGGAGAAACATGGAAAAAGAAATTGCACTCCTACGATGAAGAGAAAAATCAGAATTAAAGTGTAAAATGAAATTTTCCTTTTTAAAAATATAAAGTAAAAACCAACATTTTAAAAAATATATGCAAGCCTCCAAAAAAGAAAACAAAAAGAAAGAAAACCTCCCCAATAATCTGAAAAGAAATGGAATTTGCTCAAGTAGTTATACCTCCACCTCTCTCCCATGATGGATATATGTCTATATTAAAAACAAAAAAATGGCACCAATTTTGTGAAAACTGTGTGGGATTAATGACTAGTCAACATGAATATCTCTTGGTAATGACATCAAAATATACTAAGTTTCACGACAATCCACTCAAAGCTGTTAGTTGTATCAAGATGTAAGACACAAAGGGTAGTAACTCTTCAAAAAAATCAGGGACATAGGGTTGGTCAGTTTGTGCACTTTTAGATAATGACCATATATAATTTAGATCATGAACCAAGTTTCACAGTGATCCATAACAGACTGCAAGACAATTGAGTTCACAAGATTTTGTCTTACAATGTATTCAGCTACAGGACAAAAAGGGCAATAACCATGATAAAAACTGCAACAGCACAAGGACTTGTCTATATGCTCATCTTCCAATGTTGGCAATCATATGTACAGTGTTCTGTGGCAATTCGTTGAAAACTGAGAATAGTGGGTACAGAGACTAATGGGTACAGAAGTTCCATGGAAATCCACTGAAAACTGAGAATCACAGGTACAAACAGTTCCATGGCAATCCATTGAAATCTGAGAGACTCATATATACAAAGGTTCCAAAGCAATCCACTGAAACCTGAGTATCATAGGCACAAATAGTTCCATGGCAATCCATTGAGAACTGAGACACACGTACAAAAGTTCACTTTCAGACTTGCATGTATAAAAGTTCCAAGGCTATCCATTGAAAACTGTGAGACTTGTAATGAAAAAATGTTCCATGGCAATCCATTGAAAACTATGACTAGTTGTGTTCAGAAGAATCTATTATACATTAAAATCTAGCTCCAAGTAAGAAGGACCAACAACTCTATACAACAATTTTGAGAGGACCATAATTTTTGATGTGCATATCTTGACATAACCAAAACATGTGCAAAGATCTGTAGCCATCACATCAATATCACATCAGTATTACATCAGGCTCCAAGTATAAAAAAGGGCTATAACTCTAACAAAAGCCACTGCAGTATAGTGTTTAATAAAATGTACATGATTAGATAACAATCATTAGATAACATGACACTTCCTATGTTTCATGACAATCCATCCACAAGAGGCCCCAGAAGGGACTGATGCTCCAATGGCTGAAAAGAATGTCCTGGACTTCAAGATAAGACCATTTCTTCCCTTCAACTGCTGTGTATTGAAGCCATCTCTGACTTTCTAAAGCAATAACCAGATTTTCAAATTAGCTGCTACAGTGGATGTATTGTATATCAGACTGGCACCATTTTCATTTAGGAAAAAGAAGATATTATAAGAAGCCTATTGGTGGAAAAGCCATGTTGATATGACAACCTATTCTGGAGTAACAGTAACAAGATTTTAAAGATGGCTGCCATGATGGCCACCAGATTGACACCATTTTCATTTAGGACTAAGTACACATCAAAAGGTCTTTTAATGAAAACACCATGTTGATATAACCATCCAATCAGAAGGACATGGGATAACATGATTTTCAAAATGTCTACTGTGGTGGCCATAATCTACATCAGATCAGCACCATTTTCATTTAGGACCTACTAGACATAATAACATGTCTTCTGGTGATAACCCTATGTCAATATGACCTTTAGGACCTACTAGACATAATAACATGTCTTCTGGTGATAACCCTATGTCAATATGACCTTTAGGACCTACTAGACATAATAACATGTCTTCTGGTGATAACCCTATGTCAATATGACCTTTAGGACCTACTAGACATAATAACATGTCTTCTGGTGATAACCCTATGTCAATATGACCTTCCACACAGTAGAACTAGATAGAGGGTGCCTGGTATTTCCAGTATACCGGTTTACTGTGTTTTTTCCTGTGATATGTACCATGGTACTTTTTCACTGTACTGGTGCATCAATAGTTTCCATAAGTAAGGAATAAACAGACATTCCTGAGAAACACTGTTATGACTTAAACAATGTGAACATCGTGTTTTCATTATTCATGACAAAATAATTCAACAAATTTTCTGTTTTTATAAAATGACTGTTTATGTCACAAAATTAATGTTGAATATTACAAATAAAATTTTATTAATACCCATTTGATCTTACCTGGCTGACCTGGCGTGCGATACAGATATTCAATCTGTGATTCCATATTACACATCTATATATTTCCCAATAACACACCCAGCCTGGAACAACTTTTACAACTTGAAGTATTAAATAGTAGTCCCTTTATATAATATCCAGAATGATTTATTGCTATATATTTTAAATTATTAAAAATGCCTATACATGTTTGTAATTTTAAGGAAAAGTCATATTTTGTGAAAATTACTGCTTCTGCACCTGGGGATAATGGGAGAGTACCGTAAGTAGCAATAGGCAGTTTATGTGCATTTCAGTATATCTAGGCTGCGAAATTAAAGTTAGTTGAGTATCTTATATACTGGAGAGAATATCCGACGGAGTTTTTAGATGAAGATGGTGTGCAAAGTGACATCAAATGAGAGAGAGAGAGAGAGAGAGAGAGAGAGTGAGAGAGTACTTGCTGCAATCTTTTATTGAAAATTTTATAAAATCCAGACAAAGTAAGAAGACACAGACAGTCAAGTCAAGAGTCAAGGCATGTTTAGAATTACCCCACATTTGGAGAAAACTTTAACCCATATTTAATACCCAAGCAACATTCAACAATGTTACTAATCTAAAACAAATTTAGCTAAAATCAATTTCAGCTTCAGAGTTTAAAAAATATGGTTTATGGATTATGTTTTCTTTAAGGTACAAGTATAAGTGGAGGGACTTACAGTCTGTCTATCAAAATTACCAAAGAATCAAATTTGTTTAGTAAATATGAGGATAAAACTGACAAATGTTTGTAACATAATGGTGGATGTATCAGAGAGAGCAGCAGCTGTTTTGAATATGATGCAAAATTAAAAGATTTACATCTTGTTAATATTGTTGTTCATTACTGTAACACATGCTGGGAATCATACGTTTGTTTACAGTTTAAATTCTTGCTACTGTTCTAGTAGAAAATAAGAAGAAAACAGAACAATATTGTTCAGAATTTTCTTGTTAAAAATATCCAAATGATTCTTAAAAATCTAGTCTGCATGTTAGAAAGAGGCTGAATCTTCGCTATGTAAAAAATACATGTATACGCAGGGCTGGATAGGGGGTTGGGGTGGGTGAGGCAGCATGGTTCCCACCAGCAACAAAAAAAAAAATGGACACTCACACAAACATACACAAACAACCATTCAGTCACTTGTCAATTGAAATTTTAACATTGTTTTATTCTTGTGCATGTTTATTGGGTATTATGTACACTCTGAATAAACAGACACATAGACTTTTGCTTTGGTGCCCTTTTGAGGAAAGTCAGAGCCCTTTTGAAATTTTGAACCCCCCCCCCCAACACTTGACCTGATCCGGACCTGATATGCTTAAAATATCACCTTTAAGTTCAACGCATCAATAGAGTTTGAAAGTAATGTAAAATAATGGTCTTTCTGAATAAAATTTAACATATTTAAGTACTGTTATTCTCTGAAATTGGCCCTGAAATTTTCTTGGAAGTAGAGTGTGTGTATTCAGGAAGTATGGTGTATGAAGCGAGGGTCACCTACTTGTCCAAAACCTATATTCTATTACAGAAGCAAGGACAAATCCACTTGCAAATCACTAAAATTTAAATCAACTCATATATGTGATTACAACATTTTTGAAACAGTCAAAGCTAAAGTGTAAATCACAATGTCATCACCACAGACAGATTGATGACACAACTGTACAGCATATATCTAGGCCTAGTCCCGGTTACATACGTTATGTAGGGATTTTTCAGAGGGTTGTACAATATGTTTCATAAAACGTTATATGCCTAATTCATATTTTTAAAAGTATACATTAAAAAAAACTGAAAAGAATGTGTGACGAAAATGGCGATATGCAATTAATAAAAAACCACATAAGTGTTTTGTTTTGAGTCAGATTTAAAAAAACCCAGAAAGCACATGTCATGTTTTAGCTATTTACTAAAAAAACAAGTATATGTAATCCACTGTAAAGCTGCAAATCATCCTACGACTGTCATGAGTGCACATGATTCCTGTCTGAACTTTATGTAATTTTCTCAAGTCCACTAATATTTTCTTGTTTATTGTGTAAGTGTGCTTTATGTTTGCTGTTTATTATATGAATACCTCAGTTAGTAAATTCTTGGTTTTATCAACAGGTTCTCGAATGTCAGCATTTGTTTAACAGTATCAACTAGTGAGTAAGCTTAACCATTCCACTTTAGTTACAGCCTTTAGATTGCAACTTATACAACAATTAACATACATATGGCAAATTCATTTACTATAAGGTGCTGGCCATTTAAGTTTTGGGGTAAGTGTGGGACATTGATTTTCTTTTGAGCGGAAATGTTTTCCTTGCTTTTATCTCAATACAACTATATATTTTTTCCAAATAATATCATGGATATAATATGGTGTATAGTGTTATTTTGCTATAAAATCAGATAATAATCCAACTACTGACACACAGAAATTGAACAAAAAAGTGTCAGGCCCCTGCCCTAGAACACTGAATTGTTGGTTGTTAATATAATTGTGGTACACTGTGGTACGTATCAAGGTACATTTAGAAACACTGTGGTACAAAATTTTTCACAGTACTCAGCTGTAAAACTAGGTATAACAAGATTTTCAAGATGGCTGTTGTGGTTGTCATCAGACTGGCATCATTTTCATTTACAACCAAGAAGTCATCACAAGAAGTCTTTCAGTGAAAACCCCATGTTGATATGACCATCCATTCAAGAGGAGTAGCCATAAGATTTTCAAGAGAGCCATTCAGAATGAAAAATTGGCACCATTTTATTTTTGACCATATTTTAACCCAATTCTGTCTTCTCTATACAAACTTCATTTTTTTATTTCTACCAAAGTCAATTTCATATCAACGTCCTCTTGGCATCTATCTAACTAGCAAAAAAGTCGTTATTTTCCCTCTAATGAAAATACTGCTGACCCTTAATCTTGACTTGTACTTAAATGAACAAGAAACCAAGGGAATACTGTGCTATGCATCATCACAAGCCATGGGAGACACCAATATTATTCAAGTAAAATATGTTTCTTTGATAATATTTACCCAATAATAATACCTTTGAGAGCTACTACTAACTTGCAAATCCAGCACCACAGTTACATGCACATTGTGAGCACGCCTTCCACTCCAGTAGTAACTGATGCTTTCACAGGCTTTGGCACCAATCTCAGTATCAAGGGGCGATCACTCTAACTGCCACTTTGGTGGGCAGATGACATTTAGCTTTTAAACTAAAAAGTTTTAATGTGGGAGCAGGCAAGTATTAAGTATTATCAAAGAAACATATTTACTAGATAAAACTGGTTGCTTCTTCAAATATGTTACCCAAATCTTAATACTTTAGAAGAATAGGTAAAAGGTGTAGGAGATGCATCCCCTTATCCTGGAGAGATCATCTGCATTCCAATAAGGTATGTGAGATAGCTTTTAGATAGACTCCATATGCATGAGAACGGCTTTGAAAGGGAATAAGTTGTGAAGCCATGTCCTTATGATGCTGTTGAACAACACAGGAAGGTAACATTTTGCTCCATAGCTGCAGGTCCCAGCAGAATTAAGTTTTAGGATGAAAGATCTCAGAGACAAAATTTGGTAAGTGTACTCAGATCTCTATCTCATGGCATATATAATAATAGAACAGTTTCGATCATATGCAGTGTTTGTGGCAACTGTCCTAACTTTGTGAATTGAGATGCTAAGCAAATTCATTTGTTAGGGTTATTTCCAATAAACAGAACAAATAGCCCACTTTCTCCGGGATGAAAGTGTCTGTGCTAATATATCATCCTTTCCCTCTTTGAGGGCAATAAGAGGTGTGATCTTCCTTGACACAATGGCTTGGTCTTCCTTAAGTACCACTTCAGAGCTTGCACAAGGTCCTGTAGATGATCTTTAGATGAAGTGTCTAGAGTAGACAGGAATTATTACCAAATTTTGATTACCCATGAACATTAGCCTGTTCTTGGCAATGAAAGCAGGGGGTGTCAAGAGTGATACTGACTCATCTTTTCAGAATTGCATGTAAATGTGTCCACCAACAGGACATGTACTCTTTGATTCTGCCAGCCATTCATCAATGCAGTGAGGAGGCAGTACTTAAATGAGAGGTGAACCAATGAAGCTCTTGTGAGCAGTTCAAAATGTGTCTTGTTTAGCCAGGTTAGTACCCATGATAAACTTCCACTTGGATAAGGATCCAGTGTCATTTGATGTGTAATCCAAACTAAACAGAAGATCAGATAGGTCTCTGGTTTGTCTGATATCCTCTTTTCCATGATAATAGTGTAACAGTAGCTTTTAATTGTGAATGGTGTTAAAACTATTGTGAAAAGAGCCATATAAAGTTAGCTATTGAGGTACTGATGCCTGCAGCGGTATAAGTGTTGTTGTGCACACCACTAAGAATATATTCCATTGACTTCATACACCTTTAAGGTGGAAGGGCCAGCTCACTCGAGGGATCCTCCACCATTTGAAAACTCAACCACATGTATCTAGACGTAGAAGAAATTATACAGCAATATTATACGAATTTTTTCAATCACCAGACCTGCACTTATTAATATGGTTACAGAATTGTGAAAGGGACACCATTACGACCTGTACAAGTATGTACCAAAGGTGCCAAAGTGTGTGAAGATGGCAAAGTGATAACTTTGAAAACTTAGAAACTTTGTTGTTGATGATAGAAGAACAGAAAAGTTGGAAATTAATAGAATGATAGAGTATATTTCCTTTCAAAGATGAAACTCCACCAACTTGTATTAAGGTAGAAAAGTTCCAAACTGCTTGTATGGAGTTTGTGAGGCCTCTGTAGAGAGCATGCTACTTGGCATGAGCGGAAGAAGTAACTGATGATTTCATGGGATTTGGCGCCAATCTTGGTATCAAAAGGAGGTTACTCTAACTGCAACTTATGTCAGCAGATAATTTTTAGCTTTTTAAGTAAAAAGTTTTAATTTGAGAGGGCTGGATTTGTAAGGTAGTATTAGTTCTCCTAAAGTATTATGATCAGGTAATGTGATTGAAGAAGAAAATATGCTATGCTCCTTATCACCTGTGGCTGCCTGTGCAGAAATTTCATTGTTTCTCATATGCATATGACTGCTTAACCAATCACTAAAAGTACAAGTAAAATCTTCTTGCTGCTGTGACCCAACATGAACTTTCACTCTATTTGGGCATGTAAAAGTTTCTCTTTCAAACACAACTGATAAAAAAGGCATTTTCATTATGTATTGGAGATTATGAGATGGTTCTGATGATGACACAGGTGATAAAGAAGCATAGTGGATTGTCTCCAATGCCTGCGATGACGTGTGCATGATCTGATCTGGAAATCTGAAAAGCACACTGTATTTACCTTGGCCATAAGAACTCCCATCTGAGCTGGTGACAGTGTAACTTGCACATTAGCTGCTTTCAATGCCTCTATCTTCTCTTCTGCACCACCTTTGCCTCCTGCAATTATAGCACCTGCATGACCCATTCTCCTGCCAGGTGGTGCCGTAAGCCCAGCAATAAATGACACTACTGGCTTAGCATTATGTCCCTGAAAATGAGAGAAATACAAAGACTCAACAAATTTTGTGACAAGAATTTAACATAAGAAAAGTATCTTGAACATAAGAATAGAATGAAATGACTTAACTGATTTGCAATTATCAGCTTTATCTGAAGCATACCTTTCTGGTTTTTCAAATTTATTGTGTGCTGAAAACAAATGAATGGATTAGAATCAATGAAATGTTGGAAATTTGAATAATGCTGAATTTTCAAGAAACCAATTGTTTGAGTAGAATATCTTTCTTCAATAATACTTACATGATCATAATACCTTAGGAATACAACCACTACCTCGCAAATCCAGCCCTCCCAAGTAAAAATATAGCTATGAAAGCTAAAGTTGTCTGCCTAAAATTGTGGTAGTGAGAGTTATCTCCCCTGAGATATAAGGCGTGCTGCCAAATGCCCATCTATACTTCAGTCACTACTGGCCCAGAATGCATGCTGTGTTAGTATTACGTGACTGCAGAGAAGTTGGGAGGGTGTATTTCTACTATGATTATGCAAATCCAGCACAAAGCATAATGCCATGTTACTAAGATGTTGCCAAATGACCTAGAAGGTAGCTTGCTGCACTGCTGCTATAGGTCCCATCAAGTCTAACTGAGTCTTTTGGGATGATTTAGTCTGCCTAGAACATGCTGGGCTTGAACATGAATTTATCATTCATGATACCACCTACTTGTATACTTCCTAATTGTGGCCATTGAGTACATTGGTTCCCATCTAAGCATGGTTTTGTCAGGATGGTGATGTGGAGAGCATCTCTTTCTGTGAGCTGTAAGTTGACTGCTGCTGTTATGGAACTGTGTGTTTTTGTGCCATGAGATATTGTTCTTTGATGGCATAGGAATAAGATGGGACTGTAAAGGTACCAGGCCTATTTGGTTCTGTAACAGGTATGTACTGGTTAATGACTCTTGGTCATATTGAGTCCACATCAAGTGACTACTGAAGCGTTAAACTGGTCATATAGCAAACTGGATGTGATGTGGTACTTTAATGGGTAGACTGATCCTTATGACTGCCAGTACCCTTATACTGGAGCAAAATATGAAATATCTGGGTCTTTCCTACAGGCAACAATGTTGCACAATGGATATTGTAGTGTCAATTTAAGCAGCCCCAACTTTCAACCTTGTAGGCAAGATTGGAATCAGTGCTGACCTCATGTAATCTAATTCTGATGACAAAGTTGATCCTGGTGGAACAGGGCCATCTTAATCTCCATAGTAGTACTAGGCTGATGACAATGGGACAGGTCATGGAAGGAGAAGGTGGAGCTGGGACTGTATGGGCAGCCATGGCTGAAAAGGTTTACCTGATTTTCTTATCCACTGATGATTACTCTGCAATACAAATCTCCTCCACATGAAATTTGTTGACTTTTGACAATTTAAAGTTGTGCTTATTTGCTTCCCTTTTTGTTTTTGATTGTCTGACGAGTACTGCAACCCAATGATGCTCAATCCAAAGAAGCACATATTTTGCATGTATTACTTTAATGGCATCCCACACATGGCAGTCATGTAATATGGTACTCATCCACCAGTTTGCACTGCTTGCATTTTTTCCTGCTCATTGTATAGACACATGTAAATATTTGTAGCAAAGCAAGAGGTATACTGGTGAAGTCAGTCAAGCATCACTTCATAAACTAGTGAACTGGTTATTACTGAACTACTACTAGGAATATATTACACTGTGTACAGATAAAAAAAAGAAGCTTATACTGGTGAAGTCAGTCAAGTGCTGCTTTGATTCAGATTATGATTCAGCCACCCATGGGAAAATGTCATGGCCTTTGTAGACAGGTGACCAGGCTCAGCTTTCAAACTTGGTTCATGATGAATGCATGAACTATGCACCGAATAGCATAAGCATTATTTGTATTAGAAGTATCATTATTATTATTTTGCATCAATGTGCATGTATTATTATAAGCAGTAGTAGTATGCTATCAAGATACATGTATTTAGTGTAGTTATGTAGCAAAAAGAAAATAACAAAATCGTAAAATACAAAGTTCCACACAATATTACTAAGACTGCTGTATTCTCACTCTAATCCCTCTTGTACAATATATATATATATATATATATATATATATATATATGACTGCTGAAGGCAGGGTGAAAACATAGCTTGGTTAGGAAACACATGGCTCCTGATAGTGGAAGACAGATGACTGCTGATTACCTGACATTTATATAAGAAATTTGCCCGGGGGTGGGGGTTACATTAGAATGGCCATTGTGACCAGGTGATCACTAAACTTAGGTGACTGTTAGGACAGGTTTGACCGCATAGACAGAGAGAGAGAGTTCCTTAATGTGAGAAGTAATCTCTGAGACAATTACAATCAAAAGTACGAAGTACTTTACTTTTGTACAATAAATAGTATCTCCGTTATTTATTTAATATGACCAGAAATTTTAAAACAACTGACATTGCAATATTAACAGTGAAATCTTTTAATGATTGACATATAGAAGCTATATTAAAGAGTTGGTTATGGGATACCTCTAGACTTTCTGGTGAATAAAGTTCGGTTATTACAACCTGTCCTAGTAAATTTAACCAAGGCTGATGCTACTGCTAGCACCAAATTAAAGGTTACTGACTTTGTGTGCCAGCATGCATCTTGCAACAATAAAAAAGACAGTTGAATTTTTGCATAGTTTATAAATACTGACCTAGAAACCTGTTCATGAAACACAAATGCCCCACCAATATGACCTACTTTGTTGGATGGTGTTGTAATAACAAAGATTCCACATACAGACACAATGGTAGCATTTTTAAATTTATTTTTTTGATATCATATAAACCTTAACCAAACCACAAAATATGTACATATAGAGCCAGACAGATGCATGTATGTATGCATGGAAAGGATAACACTATATACTCCATTCACATTTGTGACTCACATGAAAAAAGCTAATGTTTTTCCAACAGCATAACTCAACAATTCAGTAACTTTTGTGGATTACTACATCTTCAGTTTTAATGCATGTACTAATATCAATTTTAATGGCAAAGTATCTACTTATTTGTCAAACAGTAAAGTAAAAAATAAATCAGAAAAATGTCCAACTCACTATATTGTTGTTTTTAAGATATTCGGCTGCTTTTTCCTCTGCTCCTCCTCCAATTTCACCAATTAATACAATGCCTATAAATAAATGAAATTCATAATAAGGGTGACAACTAAAGATGCCAACGGGTACCTGGGTACTTGCCCAATGATAATAACCCATGTAATAAAATTGACAACTGGGGTACCCTTAAAAAAATGTTTCCAAGTTCAGATCGAGACAAAGAATAATGATTACAGTTCAAGGCTTGTGTCATATGCACATTTATTCATTGTCACAGGGGCTCGTATTGTTGCTTACAACTTACTTGTCATACATGTACTATGTAATAATACAAGGGAGGACACTTCTCTCCTTTCTTGTGCATCCTATTGAAGAATCAACGCTGACATTTCAAGCTAGATTTTGCATAGTGTAATAAATTTGGTACTGATGCTTAGCTCAGGCATTCCACTTTTATGCCTCTCCAATGTATGGCTTACTATCATACCTTTAAGTAATGCCAGTCAATTTTCCCACTCTACCGCTCGACATTGCCATTATCGCGCCCACTTAATATGCAAGTGCAACTCACTGAATGGAATGCTGCCTTCTCAATGGCCAAAAGAAAATGATGTACTAAACCTATTTACAACTTATTTTGTATTATTATATAGTACATATATGACTGATCGTCAAATAGGAAACAACAATACCAGCCCGTGTGTTCATTGTTAGAGCTCTAATTTAATTATTTTCTATTTATAGTATGTACATGAAACAGTTCCAAGAAAACAGACAGATGTTTGAATGTGAAACCATGTGATTCATTCTATTTTGATACCACAATCATAACAGACCAGTCTAAATTGAAAATAAATGGCACCAGATATCATGATAAACGGTTTTTATTGATATGACTGATGGATGTTATATGACTGAATGATGTTAGAGAAAAGGGATTTTGTTAAAAAGATGTTGCATCCAGAAAATGACAAATCAACAGTACTTTAAAAATTTTGAAATAAGAATTCAACAGTGATGTTATACAACAGTCATCATTTATGGACTTTATGACAATTTGTGAAAATTACTGAAGACATGTAGACTTGTTAAAGTGAGTGTTATGCATGCATGATTTATCAATTTCTTTTGTGTCTATACTCTTGTACTAACTACTGATCAACATGGATTTAGACAATCTGTGACAAAATTTTAACTGCAGATCCAGGTAAGTGGCAAAAATAAATGAATGTGTTTCATTAAGTTTTCTGTAATTATGGCATGTAATATATAGATTGCTCTTTTATGCTCAGATTATGCTTTTTTGTCACTTATATTAGTAATAATTATGCTTATACCTCTCTTGGGGGTTGGCATGTGTGAACCTACAATAAAGCAGTTCAGGTTCACATTTAATACAATTTCCCTTTGATTGGGTACCCCGGGAACCGAACGTTAGAATTGACAGGTACCTGGTAGAAGTTTCCTAAAATTTTGACATCTCTAGTGATGACAGATGCCCCTGGTCCAACTCATACTGAAAGTATCTTATGTAAAAGAATTTCGGTGTTAATATTACTTATGTTAGTATGCTATGGTGTAACCTGGGTACAGTCGCTGATATGTTTGCTTTACCAGTTTATTCCTTTTATTCCCCCCCCCCCCCGATAATCCGTTTAAAATAGAATATCATTAATTAATGGCACCCTACTGTGATTATGGGGATACCAATGCCTGCGGACATGTGAGATGTTTTACATCATGATCAGTTCCACTGAAAGCCAATTAACACAGTTAAAACTATTATATTTTCCAAAAAAAGGCAAGGATATCTTTATGTATACCATGCTTCTCTGACACAACCAACAACTGTCTGTCAAAGTCTTCCATTGCAATAAAATCCACTGTAAAAGTAATTGTAAGGAACTTCTAATTTTTGGAATAGGGGAAACAGATATGGCAATCAATTCAAAACAAAGCAATGAGGATACTGTCTGTATATTTAGAAGTAAGGACAACATAATCAGTTATTAAACATGAAATTAGCCCATTTAATCTGAGGAGTAAAGCAGAAAGCACTGCACTTATTATTTGCATGTCCCCAGGCTATCTGTGGTGTAACACTCTCAAATTCATACTATTATTGCTACACTTTATTTCCACGATAGCACAAAAAATACTGAATGCACAAATTTCTAAGTATCAAAAAACACACTTCATGCACAAACAGATATCCTATAGAGAATAATTATCACTTTCTTTGCAAGTGAAGATTTGTATAATAACATAACACATAACATATTTTCCGACACTTGAATACTCCTTTGAATGGAATTGTTTGCATGCATGCATTACTGAATAAACTATGTTAATACTAGAGAAAATGCAAAAATGTCTAAAAAAAAATGAAGATATACAAATTTATAATCTCATGCACTGAGATACCAGTATTTATATTGCCCTGCATAAATCTGAAACATTGTTTTACTAATCCGACCACACCAGACTCTCTCCCTCATAAACTTTATATACCTTCACAGCATGCCAGATTTGTAATATTACAGTGGAAAGGAAAATGTAAGTTGTGTGTACGTGATTTATATTTTTAACGTAGCTTTAACAATTTTAGTTATATCATTGTGATGTCTGCAGTGTGGCAGTTTAGAGTGGTGCCTAGCACTGGGGCATCATGCTGCAGACATGTAGCATGGTGTCCCACCCACTCACATTATCCTGTCACCAGCCTGACTAGTCCTAACATTAACCTCTTAATGCTGAGCGACAAGTGAGGCATCTGCTAGTACCATTTTTATAAGTCTTTGATATGACTTGGCTTGGGCTTGGACCTGTGACCTCCCGCATCAAAGGCAGATGGTCTAACCAATGAAACCAAAAGAGCAGTTAATATGCAAGTTGTAAAACTCGTTCCGATCCATCAGCTTTGTAGATTATAATTTTAAATTAAACTAAAAGCACCTCAACACAACTTTCTTGACATGACTACAAAATCTGGCTAACCTATCTTAAGAGCTTGAGAGGTATGTTCCAAAAATGAAAATGATTACCAAGAGACAGATAAATTGACAGACACATACATGTTTCTCTCCATTTGACATATCAGATAAGGGAGTGGTGTGCTGATGGTAACAAAACAACAAAAGACAGTCATCCACTCCTTTCACCTCAAAAAGTCTGCTAACAGAAGGATTTGTCAATGCTTTCAGATAATGGATGTTTATATGCACCAATTATATACAGGGAAGTGAAAGTCATCACAAGTTTTGCTCCTGAAATTAAAGTGTGAATGGTGGATGGCTGATGAACAGACAAACAAATAAAAATGTTAAAATACTGAAAATGAATAATTGCAAATATGTTAAGGCACAAAAATGATAATAATAAAATTCATCTACATCACTCACCTAGATAGTGCACCAAAATTCATGACAATATCTTAAGTTGTTTTGGAGTTTTGATCTGGAGACATAAGTGTGGATAAAGAGCGGGTGAGTTGACAGATAAATGGGGAAACAAACTGAAAACTAAGAACTGTGAAAAGAAAAGACACATCCTGACCACTAATATATGTACTTAGATTCAATGAGACATCTTGAGCAAGTCTGAAGATATAGTCCAGGAAGTGTCAATTATGGATGGAAATGAATGAAAAAGTTAAAAAAAATATTTTAACTGAAGAATTGTGAATAGTGAATGCATGTAACACCAAGTCTAAAAGTGTACAAAATTTCATATGGGTATCTGAAATGGTTTTTGAAGAATTTGCCCCAGAAAATGAATATGGATAATTGATGAATGAACAAAGAAACTGATGACAACAGAGTGAATATACAAATATGGAAAGTTAAGTACTGTGAATAGCAAAGGGTACTTCTATATACTGAGAAGTATATTGTTATGAATATGTAATTAAATTGCTTGTGTGTTGGTTTTAAATTCTTTTTTATTTTAATTTTGTTTCATTATATTTTATTGTAATGATAATTTTCACGGGATTTGACTATTTTCGGAGACCGCTCCGGTGGCCTAGTGGTTAGAGCGTCCGCCTTGGATGCGGGAGGTCGCTGGTTCGAACCCTGGCCGAGTCATACCAAAGACTTACAAAAATGGTACTAACAGCTGCCTCGCTTGGCGCTCAGCATTAAGAGGTTAGTGTTAGGACTGGTCGGCCTGGTGTCAGGACAATGTGACTGGGTGGGACATCATGCCACATGTCTGCGGCATGATGCCCCAGTGCTAGACATCACTATAAACTGTCACACTGCAGACATCGTAGCGATATGAATGAAAAATTGTTAAAGCTACGTTAAAAATCTAAATCACCCACACACACACACACACACACTATTTTTGGAAAATTCACTTCTCTGTTTTGACCTGAGTAAAATGTAAAAGGTATTACATTATAAGTATTTTTAGCTCACCTTGGCTGAGACGTTTTGTAAACACTAAGGGAAAATGACTGGCTATTACCAAGGTCATGTCGGCCCACGTGTTAGCAGAGTTGTAAACAGCCTTTCTTTTTTAATTTATTTTCAGTGTGGGAATCTAATTCTTTGATAGGGCTATTCTTGCTCATGTGATAATTGACATTTTTTTTACTGCACTGTTCAAATTAGTTATCACGTCACCCTGTCACATGAGCCACCATGTGATCTAAAATCACGGCTTAAAACAGCCTTTTGCTAGTAAATTTTTCAGTTGTAATTTTTACACCTCAGAGCTCAAGGTGTTTTATTGTTGAAGCCAGTTTGTTTTGAAGTTCATCTATTTTTTGGGATTTAATAATTTATTCTCTAGAAAACTACACACGTGCTTCTTCTTTTTATAAAATACTTGGACAAAGACATTCAGTGGAAATTTATTCTGGAATTCTAAACGGGAACATTATAAATTGTTATTCAACGAGGATTTGTTGCCATCAGTACAATGACCTCATCTGACATCATCGCCTTCCATATTGGAATTTCATCGAGATTCGAACCTGGATTCAATTAGAACTGTTTAGTGATAGGACTTATATTTTTCAATTCTAGGGTTAATTTTTGGATTATATTCACAAAACCGTAAGTCCTATTTCCTAATAACATTGTTTTCTAGGGAAATAAATTATTTTGTTAAAATTAACAAAGCTTGTTGGCTTCACTCTTTTCTTTTGTTACTTTTGTACGAGCCTACACATAACAATATTCTAACAATGACTACACCATCTTACCAATCCACATAATGTGCATAAACAATTTATGATTATACCAGCAACAGTGTCCCATTACTATTTTCAACCTTCAGAGACCACATTCACTCTTTATGTTTAGGTCAGTTTTTTGGACACCTTTACTTTTATGGTCAGGAAGCACACATCCAAAACTGTACTAAACCACTATATAAAAAGTAGAATATGTAACTGTCAAAGATTTTCATTTCAAATAACAGGCACGAGAATGACAAACTAAAAAAATCCCTGAAGTGTCAACTAATTCAGCTGTTAATGTGTCTGTCATGCAACAATCCTTTAAGTTTGAATTACTTCAAGCAAAATCAGCAGTTTCATTGTCTTCATACTCATCCCCCCAGTCAGGAATTACTCTAAAGATTCTACTACCTGTCAAAAAGCCAACATACCCTTTGGTCAAGTAGCTGTTAGAGGAATGGAAGCTGGTGTTATATTTATACATGTCCGACATCTAAAGCTATCCTGTTTTTAGACCACTGGTTAAACAGACAAAGTGATGTACATACATCCACAATGACAACAATAACAAAATAAAAATTCATTCTGAAAATTTAAACTCATGTCTTGAATATGCTTTGCCAATGAGCTAAAAATGCAATGTTAACATTTCACCTACCATCTGTTTCTGAATCCTGTAGGAAGACTTCAAGACAATCAACAAAGTTTGTACCATTGAAAGGATCTCCACCTATTCCTATACAGAGGCTCTGTCCAAGCCCGGCCTGAGTGGTCTGGTGAACAGCTTCGTATGTCAGAGTTCCAGATCGGGAAACTATACCTTTAAAACAGATTATAAAAAGCCTTTTAGATATAAAGGTAAAAATTATATATAAATTAAATTACCTGAAAAATCTAATGATAAACATGAAATTTATCTAGGGGCCCTCAAAAACTAGAATAAGAAAATGACATTTTTTAAAATCATACATAACTTATGCAGAGGTCTCGCTAGGATTTTAAAACTAGGAGTCAAGGCAAAAGCTGCAGTCCTCTCCAGGAAGCATATTGGGCATACCTGAAGTGGCTAAATTTCCACATGAGAAGATTCAGTGGTTGCCACTGAATGTAATTTTCTAACTTCTTTACGCCACTGACATATAGCTCTTGTTTGTCCATTAGAGTAAGACTGAATTATGTCAGGCCATGGAAGGTCTTATTCCATACATCACGCTAGCCATCCCACACTTTCTTACATCTGGCCACTGTTTCATGTGAACTACAAGTTCTAGCAACTTTAGCACTCTTCTGAATATCATTACAATCTTTGACAATTTGCTGTTCTACCCAAAAATACTTATCCAGATTTGCAACGGCATTTTGTCAAAGTCTCAATGTATCTTGATTTTGAGATCACATGCACTACTTATTTGGCAACACTTGGAACCGAACACAATAATGAAAGCTAAAATTGTTCATCACCAGGGCTCACGCTACCAGGCGAAGTGGGTGATTAAGTCGCCTAAAATATGTAAACTTCGCCTTCTTCTGTTAGGAAAGCGAAAACGACTTCGCCCTGTGATTCTATTTAGAGGTATATTGACAAATATCTTTTGAGATGCCCCCTCGCCTTAGGCAGGTTTATTTTAGTATTGTGTTGTAGCTAAAGCCTCTTCAAGCCATCAGTAGCTAGGCCTAGTTTTGATATCAATTACGCTGACAAATAAACTCTTGCACATTTACAGGCATGAGTTTTGGTAACTGACTGACCATTAACCATTTCCCAAGTTGGCAACTAGGCCACTATCACTACCCGATTTGCGCATGTTATCCTTTGATGATAAAAACATGCATACTTGTGTTTTGAAACTTTAACAATAATATGTATATGGCAGTTTGTGTTTTAAGAATAAAATTGGTGATCTGGATATTTTAACTGCCTCTTGTACACTATTGCATCATAAAATTAGTTTGAAACACTTAGTGTACCAGTAATGGGGAGGGGGGAGGGGGAAATGGCGGACATCGCTAGGCCTATGTCTGGGAAGTACCAGTTTATTAGATTGTCTGTTTTCGTAAATCATTGAGCAAGTTACAGACAAATATACAATTCATATAAAGCAAAGCCTAGGTATTATGTTATTTAAGATTTAACTCTAAAATGCAATTATATAGGTCAGAAACATATGAGACAATGCTATGTTATGGAATTCGTGAGAAGCGTTGTAAGGTCAAAGTTGTTTTCTGACTGGACTCCTATTTGTGAAAATACAGAAAAAAGCTGCGAAGTAGATAATATTTAATCAATGCCTAAAATTAATACAAGTACGTAGACAAATAAATAATTTATAAATTTGCAATCCTATCATGGACTGTTGTAATGAAGCTATATAAAGTGAGTGATTACATTACGAAAACCCGTCCATCTAAAAATAGATGCACTCACGTCGGTGTTGATTCGGTTGATAAGAAGGTTTAGTTCATATACCGACTATAAATGAGCCATGTCTGTAATTTTGTGCATTTTAGCATGTTATGAACATCAAACGGTTAATGGATAAATTTATACCATCTAAGACCTTATCTGGAAACAAAACAAACAAGCCTTGGATAGACAAATCCATTAGAGCCCAACACAGAAGACAGAACGAATTGTTTGCAGGACAGAAAACAACAGGAAAAACAAGAGATCGGAAACTATACAAAGAAGCAAAAGCAAGATCACAACGCTTTGAACGGCAGGCCTACTGGAGATATACTGAAAACTTGATAGAAGTTGGTAATCCAAATCAAGAACAACAACCAAACAAGCAGAAGAGATTTTGGAACTACATTAAGTCCTTACGTAGAGACAGCTGTGGTGTGGCACCACTCAAGGAACACGGGAAACTACATTCAGAGACATCCGACAAGGCTAACATACAGAATCGTCAATACCAGTCAGTCTTCACACAAGAGGATAAGAGTGATCTACCAAGCCTACATGGAGATCGGTACCCACCAATGCCTGACATCCAAGTTACTGAAGAAGGTGTATACAGCTTGTTGCGGAAAATTAACCCACAGAAGGCCACAGGACCAGACATGATTCCAGCAAGGATCCTGAAAGATCTAGCAGAAGAGTGTGCACCATACTTGAGTTATATTTACCAGAAGTGCCTCTCAACAGTTTATGTCCCTGATGTGTGGAAAACAGCAAACGTTACAGCTATCTTCAAAAATGGAGAAAGATTCAAGGCAAGCAATTATAGACCGGTCTCCCTTACGTGTATCTGCTACAAAATGCTTGAACACATCATAGTCAGCAACATGATGCAACAGCTAGATCACTACAACATTCTAGCAGACTGCCAGCATGGTTTCCGTGCCAGACAAAGCTGTGAAACACAGCTCATAACCCTAGTGGATGAGCTCGCCAAATCCTTAGACAGAGGGAAGCAGTATGACCTTGCTATGCTTGACTTCAGTAAGGCTTTCGATTGTGTCCCCCATGAAAGACTCCTCAGTAAGTTGGACCACTATGGCATCAGGGGTTACACCCAGAAATGGATCAGAGATTTCCTATCAGACAGATCACAGACAGTTATAGTAGACGGAGCAACATCAGACCCAGTACCGGTTGTTAGTGGGGTACCTCAAGGGAGTGTTTTGGGTCCCGTCCTCTTCCTGGTGTTCATTAATGATCTACCTGCAAGCGTCAGATCCAATATGAGATTGTTTGCAGATGACTGTATAGTCTACCGGGAAATAAATGCCTCCAAGGACTGTGAGATCCTTCAAGAAGACCTGAACCAACTGGCCTTCTGGGAAACGACTTGGGGTATGATGTTCCACCCAGAAAAATGCAGCATCCTAAGAGTTTACAGGAAGAAATCACCAATCTTGTACGAATATACTCTCAAGGGGCACAAGTTAGCAAATGAACAGGCGACAAAATATCTCGGGGTTGAATTGTCCAGAGACCTCTCTTGGAAAAGGCACATAGACAAGATAGTGAAAAAAGGGAACTGTAACCTTGGTATCCTGCGCCGCAACCTCCAAATCAACAATGAAGAAGTAAAAAGCGCAGCATATTTCACTCTGGTTTGACCAGGTCTTGAGTATTGCTCGACTGTGTGGAACCCACATAATAAAGATCTAATAAACAAGATAGAGATGGTTCAGAGGAGAGCTGCTAGATTCACCACAAATAAATATCGTAACACTAGCAGTGTCAGTGCAATGTTGAACCGTCTCCAGTGGGAATCACTCGAATCCAGACGAACCAAGGCCCAGCTGACCATGTTGTACAAGATTGCGAACAACCTAGTGTACATACCAGCGGACAAATACCTGACCCTGGCATATAGCCAGACTAGGGCAAACCACAGGAAAAAGTTCCAATTAAAGTCAGCATCGACAAACTGTTACAAGTTGAGCTTCTTCCCATGCACAATAGGGACTTGGAATAAATTACCAGCAATAATTGCAGAAGCTCCTGACTTGGTATCTCACAAGCAGGAGCTTTCCAAAATCACACTTTAATGAACTAGTCAGCTACAAGTAAGACCTAGTGATTCTCAGGGCTATGCCAGTTGAGGTTTCATATCTCATCGCCGCTACGGTAGCTGGATTGGTCTGAGTATGAAGGAACGAAATCGTACACTGACAGTCTTTTACTTATTTCTGCCTTTCCTGTCACTACTCTTCTGACTGTCCTATCACTTCCGTCTTTTCTTTATCTTTGACCATGCACCACCCATTGCTTAATAGTCAAGTGTGACTGTATCAAAGTATTTATAGACATAGACATAGACATGTATGAATAGTTACGGTAATGTTGTATCCGCAGCAAAGAAATGAGGACACTTTTGCATTTGCCCTCATGTACATGGTACAGGGGTTGTGTCAAACGTGTTTAGAAATCTTTGAAAGTGCCATTATGTGAACATTTAAAAAGTATATAAAAAAATAAATACAAAAATATTTTAAAAAATTGATTAAGGGTAGTTGATTAAGCATTTTTACCAACTTGCAATTACAATAATGTAATCTAGTTACTCAGTCAAATTTTGTTACAGTGCATTTGATGTTGTTCTCTTTTAGAATCATATGGCCAAAATAACTAAGAAAAATTTCTACTTGAAAAATAAAGTATTGCTTAAATCCAATGTAAAATGCAAATGTGAATACTGGGAAATAGAGGGCATAATTCAAATAAGAGAACACACATAATATATATATATATATATATATATATATATATATAGCGTTTCTTGCTTAGCGTCCACTTCTCCCTGTTGGAGCTCTCACCTCTCCCTGTTCTGTCCAAAAGGAGAAGTAACTTCTCCCTAAAATTCAAGTCTAACTTGACCCCTGCATCACTAGGTCTTCTGCCTCTGAATTCAGTCATTGTAAATATCAGCACATTTTCCCACCACTCAGCAGCTAGTCAAAGTCTTTGAACTTGCTGCCCAGCTACTGTGTCATGTTCTTCGGAAGGACTCTTACAATGGCAACATGTACATCTGGGGGTCTTTCAGTCACTGAATTCTCTCATTGTAAATATCAGCACAGCTAAAATGATCAATTGATCAATATAATTTCCCACTCAGCAGGTGGTTGAAGCAGAACTGGCAAGCCTTTGAATTTGCCATCCAGCTTTTTGCATGCGTACAAAGGACTCCTGCACAAGTGATTTTCTGCATACCAATATGCGTGATTAAGCATTTCTGAGACCTCTGTCATAATTAAGCAATTTACTCCTAACCTACAAATGTGTTCATTGAATTGAAATGTCCAGACCAGTGACCAAAACAAAATTACCAAAGTATAAAAATATACAAAACTTATTATATTTTGCCAAAATAACAGGCACAGACCTATTCTCAATCATCTCAGAAAAATACCTGAAATTCATATAGTAATAAGGCTGCTTAAAGACATATCTACTCTTGATAGCCCATTCATACTTGTATTAGCTCTATTCTAGCTAAATCCCAGTATATATTCAGCTAAATCCCAATTTAACTTCTTGCTTTTAAAACTCTTGCATGTAAATTTTGTAATTAAGTGTTAACTTCGTTCTTTTAAGAAATTTAGTACCTGTGACAATGACTTAATTTCTTCTGACTAGTGTCTTTCATCCTTTAATATAATGCTTACAACTGCCTATCAGTAAATTGCATTTCCTGATCTCTTATCGTAAATAGATCATAGTCAAGTAGCTCTGATTCGCTAATCACATCTAATGTGTACAATTTTTATCTTAAAATATTGGACTCATTAAAAAATTTTGCAATAAAAATATCTGAATATAACAGTGTCTTCAAAGCATCAATACTGGCACCAGAGATTTAGTATATATATGTAAATGGCTGATGGTTTGGAGGGTTCAAGTAATACTACATTAACAATTGGAGGAGGGGGGGTTAAAGCACTTTTAACAAATAACTGCCTATATCATGTCAAGAAAATTTGAGCTGAGTACCTTTCCCAATCAGACATAGAGGCAGCAATCCAGGTTGGCCTGGGTATGAATTGAAACCACAAATGGATTACAAGTCCAATGCTCAACCAACTGAGCTAGTGAAGCTACCACATTTAGTTGGATGAAAAGGAAAAAAAATAACCTGCAAGTTACTGATAATCATGTCTTTTTTAGGTTTATTAGCAAATACCCATATCACTCAAAATACAAGTAATGTATGTATGTATGTATATATGTATGTCTATATTTTTAAAAATATTTTAAATGGATGAAACTTATTTCAAATTAAAAAGCTCATAGAAACCTCTTCAAAACAGTTTAACTTATCAAAATAACTCTACTAGAATCACAGTAACACTAACTTCATCATGATCATCAGTCCCATAGTCTGGTAGACCGTTGGGGCACAGCACAAGACCGAACAATCAGCTACCTCAATTCCTCTCGATTTTCCGTCTTTCTCAGTGAGTCACTCAGTGTCAAGCCTGTCCTCTCTCAGATGTTGTCTTCCCACCTCTTCCACCTCTCTTTCTTCTTCCTTGTACAGTGCCGTGCAGGATTGTCTTGGCAAGTCCTGATGATCGTGAGACATGCCCATACCACTGCAGATGGCTTGTCTGATCCTTTGCTGTATTTCTTCATTGGTGACACGGTCTTTGTATGAGACACCGAGGATCTTTCGGAAGCATGTCATCCCTGTGGCCTGTATCCTTTTCTCTAAGTCAGCTGTTATGGTCCATGATTCACAGGCATAGAGAAATATGGAGATCACCAGTGAGTGCATCAGTCTGACCTTTGAACTGAGTGTGATGTCATTCCAGATGGGCTTCAGTTTTGTCAGCGCTGCTGATGTCTGCACAATCCTGAAAAGTACTTCAGGCTTCAATCCTTCATCTGTTACAATTGCCTCCAAATACTTGAAGCTGTGGACTGTTTCTAGCTTTGTACCTTGGACCCTGATGTCAGTGCTGATGCCGTTGGTGTTGTTGGTCATCAGTTTGCTCTTCTCTGCACTGATTTCCATGTTGTAGGCTGTAGAGGTTTTGTCAAGGCTGTCTACTAAGCTAGCTAGTTCTTGCTCATTTCCTGCTAGTCCATCAATGTTGTCGGCAAAACATAAGTTGATGACTGTTCTGCCTCCAATGCTGAATGTCCCTTCATGCTTTTCAAGCGTGTCAGCCATGATTCTCTCCAGAAAGATGTTGAATAGTGTGGGAATGAGCAGACAGCCTTGTCTGACTCCGACTGTCATTCTGAACCAGTCCCCTATGCTGTTGTTGAAGTATGCTGCACTGGTGGCCTTGTCATAGAGGTGCTCTATTACTGTGATGACGTTGGCATCGATGTTGTACAGTCTCATGATAGCCCACAAGGCTGCATGCCATACCCTGTCAAATGCCTTCTTGAAATCCACGAAGATGTGATACAGATCTTGCTGGTGTTGGAAGTACTTCTCACACAATATCCTGAGGTTGAGGATCTGCTCTGTTGTGGGTAGCAGCAGAGAAGCTGAACACTACAACTTTTTAAAGGGCTCCATTTGCAAAAGTAAGGGTTCTACAAAGACTGAAATATAAGGTCAATAATCGTAAATCAAAGCTGTTAACCGATCATATTCCCATACAACGGGAAACAGACCCAATTAGCTTTTTTGTTACCCCGTGCTATTTTTCTCAAATTTTAGGCGTGTTCATTTGCGCATCGCCCACACACGTTGTCGTCAGCTTCTCTACTGCTGTAATTAAATAACTATTATATCAATAATGATAAGTGAACCACATTCAGCTAGACTAGCTCGAGAGCGACTAGAGGCAATCAAAAAATATATACCCATCCGTGATTCTGTTAAACAAAAACTACAGGCGCGTCAAGATCTCAAAGAAGGATTTGCAGAAGCCACAGAAGAACTGTTTAAACCTATTACAAAGGCTACTAAAGGTCTTCTTCCTGTGTTGGAAAAAACCACTGAAGCAACTGGAAAAATAGCAGAGCGAACTAAGAAAACAAAAAAAAATTCTGCGAGAACTTCCAGGTGAGATAGCTGTGGCTCAGCCACAATTATAAGAAGAAGTACTTGAAGATATTGACCAAGCTCGTGCTGAAGAAGAAGGTGATACAAAGGATCGTATACCAATACGAGCAAATGCTATGCTGATTGATAAATTTACCATAGAAAGTGTTAATGATATTAGGAGAGCCAGAAACATAAAACATTTAGCTATAAGCACCGCGAAAAGTTATAATAAAGAAAAATTTCTGAAACCAGAGTACCATGGCCGTCGTATAAGCCGTGATGACTGGAACAAATGGATATATCGCATATACTACAGAGTTGATCAGGTAAGAAATGACAATCCAATTTATACGAAGTTTGACGATGAAATAAAAAAATATCTTTTACAAGAACAAAAAAATATTAGTCTAATAACAAGTGAGAAAAAAGAAGAACTACAACCACAACAACAACTAGGACAACTAGTAGAACAACAAATACAACAAGTACAACAAGCACGACGACGAGGACGACAAGGACAACCATCACCTAACTCTGGTGCAAATAGAAGTGGTATAGGTACTCAAAGAAGTGATCTTATTACTCCATGTCCCAATAATGACCTTGCTGACGTGGATAGGTTGGAAATCCTCACTGGAGGAAAACGAGCTGGTAATAACTCTCCTGAGATCATTAACAAAATAGCATCAATTTGTCAATGATTATTTACAGGCGGTATCATGGACATTAATGTTTACCGGGAACTCATCGATGAAATTACCAACAATTACTACAGTGATTAAACAGTTAGATATAATAACTATAATAAAATGATCATACATAATGCTCAACATGGACCAACTATGGTCAGGGTGATAAATTCACAATTACCAACCTATAAAGCGTTCTACGGCAATGGACTTGGTGATGTTGTTCAGGGTCTATTTGCAAGGTTAGCTGCAAAGGCAATACCGATTGCAAAACAATTAGGTATGAAAGCTATAGATGTTATTCGTGATAAAGGTATTGGTGCTGTTGGCGATGTTGCCGGTAAAGCATTCTCGGCAATCAAACAAAGATTAGCACGATTAATACAACGAAAACCTCAACCAGTAAAATTACCCAGCACTGAGGTTATGCCTGCAAATGTTAGTAAAATAATAAATCAAGCTGCAAATCAAAAACTAGCAGAGTTGGCTAGTGTACCCATATCAGAAAAGGAAAAAAATACAACCGCAAGTTTAATAGCAGGAAGCGGTCTTTGTGTTAGACGAACATGATGATAATAAAGATGTTTAAGCGTATATCTGATCCCGCATTTGACATGGATGCACCAGTGCTCAAAGATGAGTCTGTGCATGATTATCAATATTATTCTTACCACGCAATTACACCAGATCAGTGTGGGCGAAATGAACTGCAAGTTCAGGATACAAGCAGATATTTCTTACCCACAGAAGCATCTCTTGAGATCGTAGGTGAAATTCTAAAATCAGATGGAACTGATCTCGACACTGGTAATAATATTGGTTTTGTCAAAAAAGGTATTATGGTGTTGTTTGACAGCACTATGTATATGATCGACGGTGTAAATATTGAGTCAATTCAAAAAGACGTTGATGTTACAGTAGCTACAACGATACTTGGTCTTGCGCGATACAGCAATGATTATTCAAGAACAATTGGCCCATCAATATTGTTTGCCAAGGACACTACTAACCATCCTGATAACAATAAATATCGCTCTGTGCAGTTAGTCCATGATAGTTCTGTTGATCCACAACCAGCTGGAATGATAGCTCGACCGGGAACTGCATTTCCGGTAGTTCATGGTGATAATCTAAATTTCAACTTGGGATTTGCAACACATCGATCAATGCTTTGAGGACAACGAAGATCATTCTCATGTGCAATTCCACTTTCGCATATTTTTGGATTCTGCATAAATGTCAGAAAGGTTAATTCGGAGCCAAGCATACAGTTGTACTTGTGAGAAAAGCTACTGACAATGATGCACTCTGGCTGTTGAAGGTGCTGACTCGAACGCAACTGCAGCACTTAATGGAAAAGTAAAACTGACAAAACTTTCACCGTGGATGCCAACGATGACTCCATCGATCACTGAAGAACAAAAATTACTTTCTTTTATGAATCAAGGCGGTAAATCAACATTATCATTGTTAACTATGACCACAGATACTATTCATGATAATGCCGGCGATATATTCATGTGGAAAATAGCATCACAGCAAGGTGTTTCTGTGCCACGACATATATTTATTGCGCTTCAGGATGCTACACAAGTGAACAACCAGATGCGCAGTATAATGATATTTGACCAACTTGACATCAGAGAAGCTTCGCTGCAGATAAATGGATATCAAGAACCCTCAAAGAGTATATCGCTAAATTTTAATGATAATAATGTAGCACGTCTATATCATCGTTTGATGACATTTATTGGGCGTGATCAAAATATCGATTCTGGTTTACAAATATCTCAGTTTGATTTTACACATCTGTATCCAATATATTATTTCTCATTGGAACATTTAGATTTATTCAGACAATCAGTCGTCGACATATATTTTCGAGCTAGTTTAACCAGAGGAGCAACTGCCAATTATAGAGCAACTGCGGTTATATTGTCCGATAAAACAATGTTACTTGAAGGTGTTGGTGGTCACACGAGAGTCGTTGATGCCCCAGTCGAAAACATGTAATTGTTAATTTAAAAATCAAAATATTATTATTAATGTCATATCATAATGTTAAGTGTCAGTCTAACTCCTGGTCAGATTAAAAAACTACAATCAGCGTCCAAAGATAACTGTGGAACAACAATATCATTAAAACAAGGACAAATGTCAGGTGGTCCGAATAAACTGTCATTGACAGAACGTCAACTCAAGCACTTCAATGCAGCTAAAAAATCAAAAACCGGATTATGACTTAATCTTTCAGCGAGTGCTATCAGCGATGCTGTTAAAACCGGTGGAATATTTCCACTTCTCGCAGCTATACCAGCGTTAACAGCCACTGCAGCCCCAGCTGTTGCAAAAGCTGCTGCGTTAGGTGCTGTTGGAACTGCTGCTGGAATGGCATTAAAGAAAGCAACAGGAAAAGGAATTATGCTTGCAGAAAACTTTAAAAAAAAGATCAGGGGCACAACAACATGGAAGACGTCTAAGAGCACCAAATGTGCCACAGCTGGGCCGTCTAAGATTGCCAGGCCCACGATATGGTCGCAGTCTAAGATTGCCAGGAGTGATACCCGGGTACGGTCGCGGTCTGAGATTACCAGGAGTGATACCCGGGTACAGAATACCCCACTGATTCTTCCAATGTCAAATTTTGATTTACTTGATGCTTCTACTCAACTAAACTAAAAAAATTTCAGAGGTGTTTTTATGTGTGATCAATTACCGCATAAACCAAAACGCGTTGAAACTGGTATTATAAATCTCGATGAATCCGCCAACACAGGTACACATTGGGTTGCATACACGATTGATCCATGTGGAATTATTTATTTTGGTTCGTACGGTTTAGCACCACCAAAAGAATTTATTGAATACGTAAGTACAGAACAAGGTACTCCAATCTGGTATTCAACATTACCAACACAAAAATTGATAGATCCACCAATATGTGGCCATGAAGCACTTGCTGTACTTCACGCGATTTCAAAATCATCAATGCCACCTCATAAAATTGTGCACGAGTACACCATTAAATGTTTTAAATAACTGTTGTATTATATAATGGTAGATATTTATGGAAGATCAGCTGAAACTAAAACCAAACAAAAACCAGGTGAAGATTTACTCAAACAAGTATAAAAAAAAATCAGTGACGAAATATCTGATCTACTTAGTCTTGCTGACGTTGATCCTGGTGACTTGTTGCATTTCAAGACCGTGAAGGAAAACTGAAAACAAGCAATATTTCAATCAACGATATTGTTCATGCCACCAAAGGAACACGAGAAGGTCTCATTGCCATTTATGACCGAGAAGGAAAGCTCGTCCCTAGTGTCATTACTCCGTTGTCGATCTGAGATAGCATATCCGAACGATTATTAAAAACTTTTGATATGATGACCGGTGTTCTCAACATGAACAGCAATAAAATTACCAACGTGGGAGAACCAACAGATAATCTCATCGCTGCAACAAAAAAATACGTCAATGATAACAACATCCCAATGACAACTTTGTTGTCGACGATCAATGATGGAATGACCGCATTTAGAACTGAATTTTCTAATCACGTACAACTGTTTCTGAATTTTCACAGAGACATAAACAGAACCATTAATGATTTTTTTGGGAACTCCACCAACCACTGATATTAAACTCACCGACGTAAACACAAGACTCAACAATATAATCAGTGGAATTCCTAATATCGTTCAAAAAAACTAATCTGATTAAAATTCCTCACCAGCAGATTAACAATATTGTATACACAGCATCATCAGGATCATCAATGTGGACACAGCGTGATAACACTATCAAACATACCGTGATGGTTACTGGTGTGTACAGGTTGTCCGTGTTCAGTTGTGCAAAATTCATGATATTTACTACATATCCATGGCATCATTCAACTGATAATTTTTCTGGAACTGTGTCTGTAGTGTTAAACAAGGTTACCGAAGAAACGTTTATGCTGGAACCATCTGATAAAAAATTAACTGCAGCGTCTTACTGGTGGTATCTTGAATTCGTCGCTGAAACACCTCAATTAATTATTTAATATAGTATAATGATTGACATTAACCAACACAGATACAATCAAGTATGTGAGTGTCAAACCAAACTGAAAAATATCATCAATGAGTACAGTGCAGAAGTAAAAAAATATTGCAGACGCGCATTTGTCATTGATGTAGTTGTTTATTCAGCATCTGCGATCATTGCTGGAACTGATGTGATATTGTCCGCGATAACTATGATGTCACCGGCTGTGTTAACAATTTGTGTTTCATCCACGACAACAATCGCTGGTGTTCTTAATATTATTGCAAAAAAATTATCGACGTGTACAAAGAAGAAATTACACGAATACATGTTAAAACTGAATGCGGCAACGTTAGCGTACTCGAAGTTATCATCGTTTATTTCGTTGTGCCTCATTGACGGTATAATTACCGACGAGTTGGCAGCGATAACGGAGATTTACAACAAGGCACTAGAACCAGATTGTTCACAAGAAAAAATAGAATTAAAAAATTAATAATAACAATAATGTCGTCGCTGCAAGAACTACTGCAACAGATAGCTATCAATACAGCTCCACTGCGTATAACAATGATATTAACCAGTTCAACTACACCGGAATTCAGCATTGTTTTTCCAACTGCAATTCCAGCAAAAGAAATAGGGCTAGCACAATTACGAGTTTATTATAGCTGGTCAAATATCAAATCAAAATCATTTAATGGTTTTCCCACAAATAATTCATTAGTATTTGCAAATAAAACCCGCGACGATGGAACTCCTGATTGGCAAGTTGTTGGTATTGCCACAGACAGTTATGAAATCAAAGAAATCCACGAAGAACTGCAATGTAGAATTTAACGTAGAATTAAATCTATCACTGGAA
This sequence comes from Megalonaias nervosa, assembly GCA_016617855.1. NCBI lineage: Eukaryota > Metazoa > Mollusca > Bivalvia > Unionida > Unionidae > Megalonaias > Megalonaias nervosa. Next base: position 64,065 of record JAECUM010001729.1, read on the forward strand.
AAGAATCCAAGATAGCCATCACTGTTCACGAGCCATCGCTATCGGCCACTATTGAAATTTATTCTCCTGACTATGCCGTTGACATTTATCAGTCTTCGATCAGATCTATCTTAGGTTGGCCTGAAATTCCACTGGTGGCGTCAATGATAATACCGCCAGAACCACGCCAAGGAGAATTTTTCACAAAAGAGATATATCATTCAAAACATTTCAGTTAGCAAAAATCTCGTGAATATGCTGATGAAACTGGTAAGGTTATATTCATCGTACCATATTATAAAAAAGAAAATCATTCAGAATTGATTATGTTTTCCATTAATGAACACGACAGAGTGGTGGAATTACCCGTAGATGTAAAATTTCTAAAATCTTTATCGGACGATATCAAATCCAAGCATGTAAGATTTTTCGGAGAGTTAAAAAATCTATTTTTGAGCATCATCATGCATTATTCCGAAGACACAAAACAACAAATCATTGAAACAACAATAATCTTAAATACAATTGTGGAAGATCTTCATAGTGTCAATACAAGCATTAACATTTTAAAATAACAGATCCACAGTTACAGAAGTTTATTTTTCTGGGATTTGATAATACTGAATTAGAAAAATCAGTCAACGATGTCATCAATGAAAACATTCCAAAAGTTCTTGAAGCGTGGAGAAGAATAGCCCCCACTCCAACAGTTCTCAGATACAACAACGATCCATACAGGGGCGGCAGACATGTTTCTCCGGGAATTGTAAATATAATGTCAACGATCGCAGTTAATCTAGTTTGTGATGCCATCGATGGTAGTTATAGCGTAGATTTACAAAAATCTAATCAAGCTCAGCAAGAATACATTTTATATACATTTACTCCTTGAGTTCCTCCAGGATTTTTAATTATATCAGAACCAATTAATGTTGTTTATCTGCGTGTGCATAATCCGCTGTTATCACGGATACATTTTAAGCTTACTGATCAGTCCAGACACCTTCTGGATCTGCGCGGAGAAGAACTGATTATAAATCTTTATGTACGCTCCTAGAGCGTCATCGTAGATCTTACGCTCCTAGAGCGTCATTGTAGATCTTGCTTTCATGGAACCAAAAAAACCAGAATAAATATTATCAGAAAGATAAATATTATTATCAGAATAAATAATAAATAATCTGATTCTGAGTAGAATATTTTTTTCGTTCTTATCAGAATAAATAATTTATTATTATTATCTGATTCTGAGTAGAATATTTTTTTGTTATTATCAGAATAAATAATTATTATTTTCTGATTCTGAATAAATAATTTTTTTTCTGTACCACGGTCACGGTGACAGAGCCAATTTCGTCGTAGTCACTATGTTCACATTCACTGTGAGACGAGTAACACTCGTTGCTATCTTTCGCCAGTAACTCTTCCGCAACTTTACTTGCTGTTATAATCTCATTCAGTTGTCTTATACGGGCATTTACACTGTACTCGTTTTTTTGTTTCGTACTCATGAGATAACTCTGACCTAATTTTTTCGATTAAGCTTGCAAGAGGAACAAATAATTTTACCTGATCATCTGTAACTGACGCCTATGATTGCAACATTGCCTGTTGAATAATCTTTACAAATCTGTAATCGGATGGTAGCATATACCTGTTCTCGGATTTTCAAAATTGTAATGATTCAAAATCACACATAATTTTTTCAGGATTAAATTCCTCAGAAATTTTTATACAGTCATGTTGTAATTGCTTAATGGCAACAATAACAGCATTAATATTTTCTTGATTCATTATATAATAAATATTTATTTAAAATAAAAATAATTCTGAATCAGAATATAATAAAATAATAAACATATTTCTGAATAATAAAAATAAAACAATAAAAATGAAAAAATATTTCTGAATCAGAATTAATATAAAAATAAAAATATTTCTGAATAATAAAATTAAAATAATAAAAATAAAAAAATATTTCTGAATCAGAATTAATATATTAAAATTATTTCTGAATAATAAAAATAAAAAAATATTTCTGAATCAGAATTAATATAATAATAAAAATATTTCTGAATAATAAAAAGAAAATAAAAATAAAAAAATATTTCTGAATCAGAATTAATATCATAATAAAAAATAAGTAATTTATGAAATATTTTTATAAAACTGAAAAAATCTGACAAATATGAATAAATTTCATAAACCAATCGCTGACTGGGATGGGGTATTTGCACGATTAAATCAAGAAAATTGATCAAATTTCTTAAAATCTGATGGGTGTTTGCACGATTGAAATTGAGGAATTTGAACAAATTTTATTGATTTTAATGGGGTGTTTGCATGATTTAACGAAGAAATCTTAATTTTGCTGAATTTCAGTTTATATAATAAAAAATAAATTTATAAATATTTTTATAAAACTGAAAAAATCTGACAAATCTGAGATAATTTCATAACTGCACTGGGGTTCTGACACAACAAAATTGAGAAATCTGAACAAATTTCAGAGATTTTGATGGGGTGTTTGCATGATTAAACTGAGAAATCTTAACAAATTTCTGCAAATTTTATTATTATAATAAAAAATATTTCATGAAATATTTTTATAAAACTGAAAAAATCTGACAAATCTGATTGAATTTCATAAATCTGCTAGGGTTTTGACATGCAAATATTGAGAAAATCGAACAAATTTCATAAAATCTGAATGGTGTTTGCACGATTAAAATTGAGAAAATCGAACAAATTTCATAAAATCTGATGGGGTGTTTGCACGATTAAAATTGAGAAAATCGAACAAATTTCATAAAATCTGATGGGGTGTTTGCACGATTAAAATTGAGAAAATCGAACAAATTTCATAAAATCTGATGGGGTGTTTGCACGATTAAAATTGAGAAAATCAAACAAATTTCATAAAATCTGTTGGGCATTTACACGATTAAATCAAGAAACTCAAACAAATTTCTCTGATTTCAATATTATAACAAAAAATAAAAATAAAAATATATAATGATAAAAATATTTCTGAATCAAAACTAATATAAAAGTAAAGGTTTCACTTACCTGTTCGTTGTACAAATCCACTGCCAAATGGCTACATAGCAAAATCTGGCTGCTTTTTATACCATCATAACATCTACACGGAATTCCCATTACGTATTTTCTAGAATGCTTTGGGGATTTCCATTATGTATTTTTTCGAACAGTTTGGGATTTCCGTTATATATTTTTTAGAACCGTTTGGGATTTCCATTACATAATTTTTAAAACAGTTTGGGATTTCCGTTACGTATTTTCTAGAATGTTTTTGATTTCCGTTACGTATTTTTTAGAACAGTTGGGATTTCCATTTGGGAATTCTGTGTAGGTGTTATGACGGTATAAAAGACAGCCAGATTTTGCTATATAGTCATTCTGCAGTGGATTTGTACAATGAACAGGTAAGTGAAACCTTTATTTTTATATTAATTTAGTGTTACAGACTGAAAACAATTTCACATACATTTTAACTGAATACAACGTGGACACAGTATTGGAAACAGATGTTGTGTGATGTAATATCTGAAAATAACTTACCTGGAATTTTTCACATAAACCTACTGAGCATATATACACACCAAATAATCTGAGTTTTATAAACCCTAACCAACAAAAACGCGGTTAAAATACAACTTATGAAAGGTAAATACAGATCACTGACTACAGATAATTAAAAAACACACAAAAAAAGAATCGCTATCTCGTTTAGTTGTTTTATACGAGCGTTCACATGCCATGCAGTAACAAGTGGGAAAACTGCTTAATTAATCTATCAGAGAGATATTAACTTGACGGAGTTATCTCGCTTTGTCAACTACAATATTTTCTTGTTTTATTCAGAAGTGGCAGCCTATTTAAATTTTATTCGTTGATCATACTTATTTGAAAATACTGATCTGGCTATATTATCAGCGACATGTTTTACTGAAGCATGGTTAATACCGAAATATTTAGCAGCTGTATATATTGAAGAAGATATTATCTCCTCACCTGTCTCTACATTTGTAGATACAACTGATCTTGGAGATTTATCATTATAACCTACTATTCCGAATTTGCAATTCTGGCTTTGTGTGACAGCTCTCAAATTATTTAAAGAATTATCAAGTTTTCTGCCGCTGATGTGATCGATCACAAGTCCGTCTTTGATGACTCCATAAAAACATTCAAATACGAATCTAGGAGATAGATATTTTTTTTTCCAACACCGAACATAAGATAACCAGTATTATTAACAAAACCAACTGGTTCTTTTAATTGACAGTTCCTGATTACACCATCTCTGGATGCTTCATAATTCTTGTCGATGGGATGTGTTACAAATTCATTCTGCTCCATTTATATACTAATATTATTTGTCTAAATTGTTATTTTGAAAACCTGGCGAGATTGTCTTCAGCGGTTTTTATGGGAGATTCGATATTTTTTTTATCATAATATCATTTCAGCTCTCTGTATCTTTTACCACCACATTGCACACATAAGCGTGTTTCTCCTCTAACTCCAACACTGCATTGTAAACACGGTTTTGGTCCTACACTTCCACGGCGAAAACTTGCATGTGGTAACCACAGAATTTGTTTACACATGCGTGGTTACACGGTGTTGTAAATCCTATCATTAACCAATTACATTTATTGTTTGCTTGAATCATTATATATATAATTAAAGTTTAAATAAACACATATTTGCCTTAATTATAATATGGAGGAATTCACGAGATTATCTGCAATTAAGCCTTCCAGAGCTAGATTTGATCTCGACAAACTGCAAAAACTTAAATTTAGTTTTTCGATGCAAGATTTGGCGCTGATGAACAAGGATATAATTAATCGTATCAACAAAGCCAAAAAGGAATTTCACAATGATAGTGCAGTTCATACGTGGCCAACATTCAGAATCATGAATAATATTGATGGTAGAATGAATGATTTGCGAGCAAGAAACATCATTAACTATCTTGATCATCAGCGATATTTTATTCAGACAAAATTTACCGTGCAGACAGATGTCGAAGTTTGGATTATCCGTGACAAACGTGACCCTGTCCGCGTGACCGTTGGAAGTAGCATCGTCACGTTGAATAAAAATTCCAAACCAGGTACGCTAACTAGCATTGACAAACCATATTATGAACGAGCGTATCCTGTGACTGCAATTGTTTATGCGATATATCCTCTAAATGATAAACCTGATGTTGATGATCTTGCACCGATGAAACTGTCAAGGATAAATTGTGTAGCTGATCGAGTTACAGAACATTTTGCAGCAGCGATGCATGGAAACGGTTTAATGGATTTTCGATGTGAAAAAATAAGCACATGGGCAGAGCGAGTTAAAGATACCGGAGCATCTATCAGCGACGTTGCTGAACTAGAAAAAAATTCAGATTTCCGATTACGGTGAAGACATTAACCGGAGAAATTTTATATGCGCCGAAATCCACGAAAAATGGAACTCTGATAACAATCATCGATCATAACGCGCATGCATGGATATCAGCAGTGATATTTCCACGAAACAGAGTTAATTAAAATTTTACGACGGTGTTTTATTTGATGCTATCATAAATATCAGTAAGAGTGACCCTGCATCCGTGTGGTTATTTCGAAGTGTCGATGATGGAAATTACGATCAGTTTGTTTGGCATAGCGGAGAAATTTATCGTGCACAATCACTCCACGAAGAAATGAAAAATCTTGCGTTGAAATACACGAACGGTGATGAAATCACTGTCAAACATTACTGAATAACTGTTTTACCGTTCCATCAGTTGCTGCTCACTTTGCTCAGGAGAAAAATTCATGGAAACCTACAAGATCGGAATTTCTTGTTGATGCACAGCTAAGCTGCGTCGAATACGGACACAGAGGATTATGGAATACTAAATACGATTATAGCGACGTTATCTCAGTTGATATGGTAGCGTGTTATCCTGGAAGTTTTCTTGGATACGGACAGCGTTCTGAATACTTTAAAAGATTTGGCCATCCAACACACGAGATGACCAGAGTTGCAATAAATGGACCTTTGCCAGATTTTGACCTGACTGGATTTGCTTGTATAGAGTCATTCGAGTTTGCACAAAATCTCCATCCGATTACTTATGCTTGGTTTGGAAGACATTTCTCAGAAAAACATTGGCTCCAATAGTACTATTACGATACATGCTTGATGTAAAACTACTGATATCGTTACGTGTAAGTGAAGCGATAATATCGTATCGTCCACAGAAGCAAGTTTGGTTGCCACAACCAGACAAATCTGATGCAGCCAAAGACATCAAGGAAAAATTTCCTAATCTCGATGATGATAAAGTTGTTAAACTCATTCATAATGTATCTAAATACAGAAAATAAAATAATGAGAAAGTTGCAAAAGATCTCGGTAGAAAAATAATCGGTAAGTTTACTCAGGGTGGCGCAGTTGATCATAAACGAATGTGTGCCAGGTTGATCATGGACGATGCAGAACTAGATTTTATAACTGCTGATACAACGGAGAGAAATATGTTTAATGTTTATAAACCGAAATGATGTTTATTTGTCTGACGGAACTAAATTAGGTACAGTTGTGAGCTATATTGATGGTGAGTCACCGCAGTTTACTCATTTAAGATCTTCGTTGCTCGCGTACATTTCAATAAACTTATTATTGATGATAAACAGATTTGTTGATACCGCGGTTAGAGTTGCCACAGATTCATTTTATATAAATAAAAAATAAATGGGGATCATGGAGAATAAAACAAGAAAATATATTTAGTTATTCTGAATCTGCCGACATTGAAATTATGGAAAAGTATTACAAGAATAACAATCAAATACCAGCATTGACAGCGCCATCTGTATATGATCCTGTAGCCAGGCATAAAACCGTTTATCTTAATGGGTGTGGAGGTTCTGGTAAAACAACACGTGTGATTGAATTATTTTGGAATTTTGATATGGTTGTACTGACGCCCACACACAGACTCGCCAGAGAAATGAACGAACGAGGGGTAAAATCTTAAACGTATTATAGTTTCTTTAGACAGTGTGGAGTCGCATGAACTCCATCGCGGATGGGTGAGAAATATATTCCCAAGATTATTATCTGGGATGAAATTTGTACGGTTTCATTGTAAGTATTAAAAATGTTTCTTGATTGGATGTTATTGAAGAATACTGCTGTGATGATGAGTGGCAATCATGGTCAACCACCACCTTTTGTTGGACAGTCTCCACATGAATGGTTAAAAACGTTTGTAAATTATTACGAAGAAATAAATGATGATCATAGGGCTATTGATGAACCTCTGAAAGAATTTAAAAAGTTAATCAGACTGCAGCCAGATAGAATACAGTGCGAAATAATGCATTAAGTAATTCCAGAAACTACGATGAAAGATTTTTGGAATTTGTGGAGACCAAATGATTTGATAGTTGCAAGTAGAAAGATAGTCAGAGATACACTTCAAGAGAAATTATTATCTAAACATAAAGAAAAGTTTTGAAATCTACCTGTACCACTGTGTTATCGACCAGCAGATACACGGCTGCAAAATACTGAAAATGAAATTCCAGGAACTAATGAGAAACAAAATCTTGATATTGTTTTAGTTCCTGTCAGTGCTGTTACGAGCATGTTAATGATGGATAAATCTCCACGGACGTTAGGATATGCTATAATGATTCATTCATCACAAGGATGAACTATTTCTGATACAAATATTTGGATTATCAATGACAGAATTGAATGGTCAAATTTAGTTTATCTTGCAGTGTCTCGAGTCAGATGAATATCTCTACTGCACAGGGTTATTATGGATTGTGTAATAACCAAGAAATCACTGATGATGTATGTGATGAAGTTGTCAAGAAAAAATTATCTGGGTATCAACAATCTGACAAAAAAAATAACCGCGATTTTGATCTCGATGTTGAATTTATCATGACACTGAAACAACAACAGAATAATTACGGTACAAGTTGTAACTGTAATATGTTGTGGCAGTATCTGAATAATAAGCCAAGACAGTTTACGATTGATAGAATTAATAGTAGTCTTGGTCACACATACGAAAATGTGATGCTGACCTGTCTTGAACGTAATCGACATATGGGTGCAAGTTTACAGAAGTGAATGCGGTGGTAATTGTGTATCTTCAGGAATTACTTGTAATTGTTCGCGTACAAATCCACATTGAGGAGCAGTTGAATCTAGTCTGTAGATTGCAGGTCTACCCGTGGATCTAACCACGCTAGAAATTTTATGTGTGGTCACACTCCAGATAGGATCAGCTGCTCTTTTTCTACCCCCTTCGAGTTCACCGGGTTCATATAAATATCTTGCAGTCACATTACCTAGTACTGGTTGAGAGGAAGAGTCATGTCGTTGTATTGGCATATGTTTTTTTGTAATTGTGACGGTGGGTTTCAGAGAAGTTGAACGAGTAATTTCATTATTTAACGCAGCTATCGCACTTGGTAGTCTTGCAATCCATTTGCGAGATCTCGTATCTGCCTGAATTGTTTCCTTCGCATACTGGTATCCAAATAATCTTTCAGCAAGTGTTCAATTAAATCGTTCAACAATTGCCTGATCATGATAAATTGCAGTATGTCCTCGTCTGATTTTGACATTATGTTTCTTCATCAGTGATGATACTGCACCAAGAAATTCTTTGCCAGGATCAACCTGTAATAGTTGTGGCCATTGCAAGGGTCCTCATTGATAAATTCGTTCAAACGCAGATGCAATTTCAGTTGCTGTTTTAGTTGATAGTGGTTCTGCTTCTTCATACCTACTTGCAACGTCAACAACAGTTAACGCATATTTGTATGTGCGTGATTGACGTCTACCCATTTTAATAGTATCGTGTGGTAAAAACAAAATATCTGCCCAATGAACTTCATTGGGAACGTTGACATCAAAATGCGCGTACTGAATTTTTTAAGGTGGCTGTAAATAGATTTGCAATATTGCCTGTCGTGCTAACCAATTTGCAGCAACAACACATGAGACTTTTGCTGCTTCAGCAAGTTTACTAATCGCTGCTTTACCTTTCCAATATCCTCTTGGACTATAATAAACAGATTCCATTATAATAATTATATGATTAATTACCAGCCCCTAGCATTAGTTTACCTTTCATCGCAGATTTTACTAGAAAACTAGCAAGCTTCTCTCTGAGAGATTTATCAGGTATAGAATTTAACACATGAATCAATTTCACAACTGCGAGGTGCTGTTGTTGTAAATCTTTGCTTTTATAAGCAACATCATGAATATGACACGCTTGATCAATTGTGTTTATTGGATACTCTCCAGGTTTTGGTTGGTCTTGGTTATCGAGTCGGATATCGAGACGAGTTCCAGGACCACAGTAATTATAGCCAGGCAGATGTTTCTCACCAGGGTATTTGGTCCACGGAGTTCCTGGCAATTTATACAGCGCTGTAGCAATATCACCACCTGTTTTTGTTTTCGACAAAATAAATCTAAATTTTTTATGCCACATCGCTCACATTTACCTGTAAGCGCACGTTTTTTTCTTTTAGTTGTCACTGTAGTTAATCCACTAGTTGGCGTGGGTGCTCTACATCAAACACAATATAAATCCATGATATAAATTATTATGGATATAATTGACTTCTCAGCGACATGAACATGTGAGCAAATCAAACATCATCCAGCACTACCAAATTCTATAAGGATGATAATAACTGGACCATCTGGAAGTGGTAAAACACAATTGTTGCTTAATCTGATAATGAGATGGATGAAATGGGATAAATTGTATTTAGTAGCGCCATCCGTAGATGATCAACGATGTTATGAAGTACTTAAGGATTTTAATGAAAACGCAGCATCGTTGTATGATGACGACAATGGTGTTGTTGATTTTATCACTGATACTGATGAAGCTCCATCCATAGATGATCTCGATGGACGTAATAATAATTTAGTTGTATACGACGATGTTATGCTGGACAAACAAACAAACCCAGCTAGGATATTTTCACGAGGTAGGCATAAAAACACAGACGTGATTTATGTTACCCAGCAGTATACACAAATACCAAAAGTGATCAGAAATAACTGTAATATTTTAGTTGTGTTTAACGGAGTTGATACACATACATTACAAAACATTCATCAAACTTGGTGTTCAGGGGACATGGACATGATTAAATTCAAAAACTTCTTTGCACAAGCACAAGCTACCCCGTTTGGATGTGTAATGATAAATTTACATGATCCTTGGTCAAGGTATCGTGTTGGTCTCAATAAAATTTTTGGTTGACACTACAGCAGCAGAGAAGCTGATGACAACACGTGTGTGGGTGATGTGCAAACGAACACGCCTAAAATTTGAGAAAAATAGTCAGCGCGGGGCAACAAAAAAGCTAATTGGGTCTGTTTCCCGTTGTATGGGAATATGATCGGTTAACGCTTTGGTATTTGATTACTGACCTTATTTTTCAGTCTTCGTAGAGCCCTTACTTTTGCAAACGGAGCCCTCTAAAAAAGTTGTAGTGTTCAGCTTCTCTGCTGCTTGGGCAGTGGGCAAGTCCTCCAGACAGTAGATGCTCCCGCCCCCTGCCACGAATCTTCCAGTTATGGATAAATAGTGTGATGTTAACACGGCATCAATGGGCGGAAGAACTTCCAAGACAAAGTCAACGGCCAAGTGGAAAGGCTGCCAAACAGCTCAACGGCTATGTGTTCGTGACCAAGTCGAGCCATCAAGTTGGAGGAAATTGGCTGTGGTCAGGCCTGGAGAGGGTTGGGCTCCACCAGGTATCAGTTTCCCTAGACACACCACATGAAAAATGACAACCATTACTCATCCCATACTGGCTCGGTCGTCACCCGGGTCAACAAGGGCCGTGCTTTCCATCGTGCACCAGGGCGGAGGTGAAAAGTATGCGACTGGTGCTCAGAGCAGCAAGATTTGTGTCAGGAACAACATCACCATTGGCACCTGGAATGTGAGAACACCGAGAGCAGCAGGAAAGCTTGAGGAGCTTACATATGAAATGAACAGATACTGCTGGAACATCCTAGGACTCTGTGAGATACGATGGAAGAACATTGGAGAAACAACTACTTTGGAAGGCCACAAACTGTACTTCCATGGCAGAGAGGACAAACATGAGCAGGGAGTTGGGCTCCTTGTCCACAAGGACAGCGTGAGTACTGTTATGGGATGTCAGCCAGTCTCCAGCTGGCTCATCACCATCCGCCTCAGGGCAACCCCATTCAACATCGCCATCATACAGGCATACACACACAAAAAAAAATATGATTATTGGCTTTTATTGCGTAATATACTTTATAGCAATCTTTAATAAGGAAAGTTACTAGCATACGGAAAAAGTGCAATGACCATGCAAAACTGTGACAATTCCAGGGGTATATGCCCTACAGTGGACTGCTAATATGAGGTGATCATTTTCACATCGTAAATATCAAGTGCAATTTTTGCATTCAATAGACATATTAACACGTACTGAATATACTCGGCAAGTCAGGTCCAACTGCAAGAAGCACATACTGTGATCTCTAACTGCATAATGCACCAACAGATCAGGGTGTGTGTTGTTTGTTCCAGTGATTACTCCTAACAAACTGCATGGAACATTATGTGATGACAGAGCTGAGTCTATGTAGTTTACTGCTTGATCCAACTTGTATCCTAGGCAATATGTTATACTGCATTTTACACATTGATGGTACAGTATTTACTGGACTAAATCAAGGGATTGAATCCCATACAGTGGATACAGCCTTGGCTGAATGCATTATACTTATTATAGACCCCAATATTGGTAATTTCAGCAGTGAAATGAAAAAGGATTACTGATCAAATGAATCATAAAAGCAACTACAAAATGCAGAATGAAGAACAATAAACATAGATGGAATTAAACATGAATGCATGTCATAAATGGATTTGAAAATCTGAAATTTTCATGTCATTAAATTTCCAAGGTTGACAACCATTTATCATGAAAATAAAGGATACAATTCTTTACACTGACAGTAAATTTTTCATCCTTTACTAGCCACAATACATCTTGTCAATGCAGAACACTTTTAATAAGACAAGACATAAAGGTTACAGTTACCTTCATTTTATACCCAACAAGAGTCCCATGATGGGATTTTCATTCCACTGGATGAAATGAATTCAGCAATAACTAAAAGTTTCAAATTAGCTGCTGTGGTGGAATACTGCATGTTAGACTGGCACCATTTCCATTTAAGACAACGCAAACATCATCAGAAGTCTTTAGGTAAAAAACCCGTTATACTAATCATCCATTCAGGGGAAGTAGTGACAACAAGATTTTGACAACCATATTAAAGCCAAATATACAGCTAGCACCAATTTCATTGAGAACTAAACATTCAAGTATCATAAGAAGTCAACTTGTGAATACCTTTGAACCACCCTACTTCCTGGTGCCCCTATTTTTTTTTTTATTAGGACCAAGTAGACATCATATGAAGTCTTTTGGTGAAAATCTCCCAAGTGAATACAACTTTCCATTCAGGAGAAGCAGGTTTGGTTTTCTTGGTTAGACCATTCGGTCACCCAGTGCCCCTATTTTTGTTCTTATATTTAGGACCAAGCAGACATCTGAAGAAGTCTTTTAGTGAAAGTCCCATATGAAGATGACTTTTTATTTTGGAGGAGTAGCAAAAACAAGATTTTCAGGACGGCTGATGTGGTGGCAATGTTGGATGTCAGATCAGCACTATTTCGATTTAGGACCAACTAAACAACATATAAAGTCTTTTAGTGAAAACCTCATGTTGACAGGAGTTCAGGAGTAGTGATAGCAACAGCAAGATTTACCAGAGGGCTGATGTGGCAGCCATATTAGATTTCAGACTTGTTCCATTTTCATTTAAAACCAACTGGACAACATAAGAAGTCTTTGGTGAAAAAACCACACCAATATGACTTTCTGTTCAGAAGGTGTTGTGATGGCAACATTTTCAACCATGTAGGAGGACTATTAATAAGATTTTCAAGATTGGACATCCAACTGATACCATTTATATTAAGAATCAATTAGACATCATAAGAAGTCTTTCAGTAAAAAGCACATATTGACATAATCATCCATGTAGGTGGCGTAGCGATAAGATTTTCAAGATGGGCACTGTGGCAGCCATATTGGATGTCAGATCAGCACCAATTTCATTTAGGACCAATCAGACATCAAAAGAAATCTTTTAGATAACCCCATTTTGAAATGACCATCCATTCTGGAAAAGCAGTGATAAAAAAATTTTCAAAGAAGGTTACTATGGTGCCATAGTGGATGTCTGGCCAACATCATTTTCATTGAGGATGAACTAGACCCTTGGATGAATGAATGTGTGTCTAGTTTCATTACAATCCTCCAAGCAGTTTAGGAAGAGTTTAGATAGCAAACAAAAGACTATCCCACAAGGTTAGTGTTATGCAGTATGCAATTTTGAGAGAGGAACTGGTATAAAGTGAAGTTATTTGCATTGACAACATGCACATTTTAGAAAATGTTGGCATACCTCTATGCTACTTTCATGTAATGTGACTGAAATTTCTGTATATGTGGTCATTATGGAATCAATAAACTATCTACAGAAGACAGCTGATAAAATTGAGGCCTCCCAGGTGCTCGAAAAATGAGCATAACCTAGTCTAAATACACTAACTTTATTATTTATTTAAATAGGGAAAAATGAATTTTGCCAGTTTAGACAATACAAGCTTCTGAAAGTGCAGTGAATCAATCTTACAATATATAACAAGCAAAAAATGTTATCAACTTTTTTTTCTTCCACTTTACCTTATGAAGTCCATGAAATGAAACTAACCTAGCAAAGCTAGCAGTCTTTTAAGATGGGGAACATCTGAAGTAAGGCCATACTGTATACATTATAATCCAAAGTACACACAGCAATCAAAAAGCAAACTAAAGGGTATTAAGCTATTTTAACAATATCTAAAATATAAAATGTCTGTTTTACATAATCAGGATAATCAAAGTGGAAAACCTGGGAAATTCTGTTTCTTTAAAAATCAAACCCTTTGTGAAGTGTGAAACAATAGAGTACAACCAACCTCTTCTGCTTTATGACCTGTAAAAAAACCTAAACCAAAGCAATCCTCCATGTATTAGGAGGAGTAATGACAGCAAATATTTGCTTATGGACACATGGACAACAGACAAAGACCATCCCAAAAGCTCTACTGGTCTAAAATAAATAGAGCTAAAAAATGGAAAACCCACTTTTTGATAAATGCATTTCCATTTCATTCCAAATGTGTGATAACAGAAAGAAATGATGGGTGGCAGTGATAACCATATAGTCTGAATGTAGTTCTGAGATTTAAAGATCACAAAAACAGGAAGCCTAGACCAGGCAGATCATTTATGTATCTGTGAGTTTATGTATGTCACAGTTATGTATCTCGGAGTTGTTGTACCCATTTCAGAGTCTGTACCATCTTGGTTGAAAGTAAAATGGTTTGAAATCTATTGTAAAAGAAGAGTTGCATAGAATTATGGAAGCAAGCACACATAAATATTTAAGTAGCATTAAATAGTCCCCAGGTCTATAGGCACGATAAAACAAGAATAACTTTGGTACTTACCTATTCTACCCTTTTTGTGAATATGACCTGGCATTATTCCTATTTTACATTCTCCTGGCTGAAAAAAAAAAAAAAAGATAGAAACCATCACAATATAACTGCCTTTTCTTCTGAATTACCAAAAAAAATCTGACTTTCCAGGCTCTCAGCTTTTATTGTCATGTAGACATCATTAAGAAATACCACTCTCTCTCAATCAAAATTGGCAAGAGTTCAAGTTACAAGCCTACATCCACCACCCACCACCCCCTTCTCAATAACCCTTAGGTTCCATTAAGATCTGAAAACTTTATTGCCAACTACTCATCCTGGTTGAACATCATACCAAATATGAGCACTATCTCTTACGGCTGTTCCAGTACAACATACCTGGGACCCATGGAAGGCACTTTTAATGTTGGGTACTCACCCATACATGCAATTTAGAATTTTCTTATCATTTTAACATGAACTCTCTGAAATCAAAGTAGCCTGGCACATAGTTTAAAAAAACTGACTTCCCTAGTAGCATGTATGTTTAAATGGTATAGCCCTTAGTGTAAGCAGAGTTTAGGTTACTTGGAAAAACTAAGTGATAAACAGGTGGATAAATGAACACCAAGACAATGGATTAATGGACATTACTGACTTCAGTATATGCATCAAAATGTGAATATATTAAAGGATTCATTGAAAAAAGACTATCATAATGGATTCAGTATAGTTTTCACAATGAGGTATCAAAAAGCTCACATACACAGGATCAACTGATTTAAAAAATAAAAGTAGTTTTATCACTATGTACCACGGTTCCTACAGCCCTGGCATGCTCTTTTCAAGGAATTTACAAATACTTTTAAAAATTTTCAAGATGAATATTCTCTTATGGAAACTTATTTTTATTCACATGTTATTTCATTTGTCACTGCATAACAATGTCCAAACATATGAGAGAAAAACCCCAATATGCCACTGCCGAAAAGGAATGACACTACATCTGGTAACTTCTCGTGTCATATCTTATGATCTGCCCACTTTCATCCTATTTTACTTAATTAGTTTTTAATAATTTATTGGAAAAATTTACAGAAAATAATTTCTGAATTTGAAAGTCTATTTTATTTAGTTTGAACATTTTGTATACACTTAGAGTAAAAGTTGTATAGATCATGTATGTGCATTTACTCATCTTAAATTAAATATAAATTGTTGTTTTAAAATTTAATATTAATTTTGCTTAACCAAAGTCTATTGAATCCTGATTATTGAATGCTCTGGACCATAACTGTCATCAACAAACTTTCAGAAGAAAATTATCAATCATTAGGGACTTTTACAATGGTGGCCAGGTATTAAAATGGGTCATGAAAAGAGCACATTGAGTCTAATTGTCATAATATAGGGTAGTATGAATTTGTTTATCAACATGCATAGCTTTCACTGTGATATCACACTGCACTACTTTCTTTCCGGGTTGTACTGGATCATAACGTAAGGCTGATATCATCCAAAAACTTCCACATACTTTAACATTGATTCTGCCATATGTACACTTTGGGATGTGTAAATAATGACCTCCCAATGGAACACAGATGTAAGAGGATCCAATAAAGTGAATAACTGCCATGTAAAAGTATGTAGAATCAAACTCTAAAAATGTCACCCATTACTGAAATAACTGGTGTTGAATGCATACATCATCTCTATGACTTTTACTACAGATAAATTCAAAGAATTTAATTTCTGGTATCCTGTGTTATGATCCACTCACTTTCATCCCATTTTACTTATTTAGTTATTATTTACTGAAATATCTGTATTGAAAAATATTTCTGATTCAGAAAGGATATTTTATTTAGTTGGAATATCTTTTATACACTTATATAAATTCAAAGAGTTTTATTAAAAATTCAAAGCATTTTTCAATAAAATCATGGGCTTTTCAAGAACAAAACCTTCTTCCTTGAAATTCAAGGAGTTTTCAAGGAAATCCATAAATTAAACTTTTCAAAGTTGTATGAACAATGTGCACAATATATTAACAAAACATCTACTGGGCTGAAAGATGCTTCTTTCTTGCAAAGATTACTTGTCATCATTTTGAAATATGATTACCTGACATCTTCCACCATGTGGATACTAATTCTGGCATTCTATTTCTTTAATTGGTGCCATAGCAAACTTTATCAAAAGAGTAAAAGAAGTCTGATTATCACTGTTGTATTGGCTTTGATTTTCTTCATTACTATTTTTTTTTCCTAAGTACTGCTTCTTAAAAAGAATTGTTTTTTTCTTTTAAGAAGTGCAATCTAAAACTGCTTCAAACTTGTTGAAAGTAAGCTGTCTGGAACGGCAAGAACAAGGAATTATAAGTGAAATATATCATTGATGAATCTGAACAATCATACCTTAATAATTCCTGGGCAGTTGGGTCCAATAAGCCTGGATTTGCTCTGCCGAACTAGTTTGTGTTTAACACGAACCATATCCTGCTGAGGGATCCCTTCTGTGATGCACACAATAAGGGGAATTTCAGCATCAATGGCTTCTATCAAGGCAGCTGCAGCAAACTGAGGAGGCACATAAACCACAGTGGCATCAGCCCCTGTTTTCTCTCGAGCCTATAAAAAAGGTAATTGAGAGGTATGCATGAAAAAGCATAAATAAGAATTATAACTACTTCCATGGCTCACAATAACAAATCCCCATGCTTTATATTACAAGTCTTCCAGCCTCTGATCCCCTTCTAGACCAACCAAAGGCTTGTAAACTCCACCTTGACTCCCTCTTGGATCGAGACTGAGGGTCTGTAAAACAGGGTTCCTACAATCTTTAAAAAAATGTAATTCCATGACTTTTCCAAAACCTTTTTACCAATTTCAAGAGTACCTACTATGTAATTTTATGACCTCTAATACTTAACTAACACATAGACTTAACGAAAAAACATATTTTACAGCTGGCTTCGGGTATACTTCATCTTTTCGGATAGGTCATTCTCTTTTTTTGGGAGTGTGGTGAGTACAATGATTTTCAATGGCAGTAAAATCCCTCAATGTAGTCTGACTATGAAGTTTTAGTAGAACCTACTCTAACAGATCCACTGTTGACATTAGGTAGGTTGGTAAAACTTTTGTGTTGGCAAACAAAAATGCAACTGGATAATGCAAAATAACCAAATTCCATGACTTTTCAAAAACTCTGAATGACTTATGAAAATTTCAAAACTTTTCAAGGCCCATGAAATGCTTTTCTATAACTTACAAACTTTTCCAGGATTTCCATGACAGCAGGAACCCTGTAAAAAAAAATCTGTGGCATATAATTTGTCTTCATCCTATGGCTGCATGTGTAAAGTTTGATTCGAAAAACTAAAATAAACAAATCTGCAGTAATTGCAATTTTTGTTGACTTGACTTTTAACCTCCATGAAAGGGGTCTCAAATAATATACCCTCTAAGAGATGACTACCACGTGAGCAGCCTACCTACCAAGATGGGAAAATTTCCGTGAAGAGGTTTAGAAGGAAATTAGGGTCAGAAATGACAAATGGATGGACAGATAGACAGAGGGTACCTCAATACCCCTAACTAAAAGGACAATAAACAATTATTGACTGAACCTGATAATAACAGTCATATGAATCACAGATTACATATATATGACACATGCAAAGTAAATTTAGGACTTGATGATGAAACTAACATTATGACTTCTCAAACAATACATTACTTTCAATAGGTGTACTAGCTGAACTTGACCTAAAAAACCTTGCTGCGTATCTTTCACAATAAGTTCATGATCAATCTGAATCATGGAAAAAAGGCAATAATAAAAATAAAAATAAAAACAAGAACTATGTTTGATGAAACACATGGTTTGCCCCTGAGACAAAGCTGTAGTTAAACCAAAGGGCATAACCCCACAAGCCCAAACCTGGAACATTACCTAAAAGCAGGAATGCCACATAGATATGGGAATATACACTTGCATACAAGTCTGATACAAATGCATACCGCAGAGACCCAGATCTGCATCACATAATGCATTGGCTCGTCTGTGTTGTGTTTAAGGAGTAATTAGTAGCATGAATAACACAGACCCTAACACATTATGAATCAGGAGATTATGCCGACTGCAGTTGTACCTGACTTAAAGTGAGTATATATAGTATTCCAATTTTTCCGACATTAAGTTTCTTGTCCAGAAAATTAATATGGATCTCTTCTATGATCTGATGTACATTTAAAACCAAAATAAGAAGTGGGCTTGGTAAGCTAGGTTGCACTATATCCTTTGTTGCAAATAAAGAACACTGAACACAATAATGCATAGCTGTCAAACCCAGAGTACAATAATACTGATTTTCAGGAACAAATACTATTTTGAAAATTATAAAGCATATGTAACCATTTACAACATCTACAACCATCAGTAAAGTAGGACAGTAACTTAATTATTTCATGCCAAAGATGCTTGTGTTGCACCCTTGCACCATCTTTAACGGGTACCCTGTTCCATTTAGGTGCCCATTCAGAAGGTGCAAGAGTGCAACAAACTCACATTCAGACACATGGTGTTTATAGGCACCTTTTCCACACCTTACTTTTTCAATTATCATTGATTCCAATATACCATCTTTCACTCATGATCTGAATTCTGTGCAACTTTTTTGTTGAACTGTTTTTGTTCCAGCACACAAGTAATAATTTGCAATTTTACTGTCTGGAAAAGTGTGTGAAATAAATCACCAGCAACACTAGCACCTTAAAGAGGAATGTTCATTTCTAAAAGAAACTTAGCAAAACGAATTTCCGATTGAATTACATCAAGGTTCTCTCTGGTATTTATAAATGTTGTAAGCAGAAGCTGATGTTTATTTTTCATGCTGTTTTATGTCATGGGCACCTCCATGCCAACAGCAAAATCACAATTACACAATTTGCAAAGCGCAAAGTCTTCCCCTTTACTAGATGTTTTCTTAGGTCTAAATATGACAGCATAATTTTCCTTCCAGTAGTTTTCTTTCTTTGCTGGTGAAAATTCTGAATCTTCTGCCTTCCTGTTCGATATGACTAGAAGCTGAATATTACAAAGATGAGATGCAGTGATAGCGGCAACCACAAGGGCTTGTTACCAAGAAAAGTAATAGTATCTGTCAATGGATAGAGGGCTGGGGTGGGGGTGTCAAACCTGCAACAATATTACAAAGAAAATAAAAGTATCAATCAATAAACAGAGGGCTGGGGTGTCCAACCTGTAACAGGCAAATGTTTTGTTCAATCCAATATGGTGGCGAAAGGCTGGCACTGTAGCATCAATTTCAAATGAACTAGTCATATTTTACAACTCTATATCCCTATATACATGCGATACATTTACTCCCAGAATGGAATTGTGTGCCCATTCTAAAAAGAACATTGCAAGGAAATTTTTAATTTTGCATTTAAAAATGAGTTTTTATCAAGAAAACACACCCATATTCAGGTACAAAATATAGGACAAATACGGGAAAACCTGACACTTGGCAGTTACGATAATGTTTGATTTTTCTTTTTTGTTCCTGTAGATAATACTGCCAATCCATTTTTCTTGTAGATATGCAAAAAAGGGAACAAAGATTTATCTATCTGAACCTCCAACCTAGTTCCTCTCAAATGGAAATGTAAAGGTCAAAATTGAGAAAATACACACTTTTGGGAACTGGGAATGGGGCTGGAATTTGGAACCACAAAAGTCAAGGAAATTCCACATTTTTTGAGATTTCATGACAATCTCTGTTTCGGGCAATTTTATCAATTTATGATTTTAAAAAGTCCTCCAACAGATACATAAAATAATCATAAGGAAATGGAACCTTATTATCACGAAATAAGAAATCAGCATTTGCCTCTGATGCTCTGGAAGAACTTTAAAAAAATTGCTAGTAACTGACTTCAACCTACCTCTTTCACCGTTTCAAACACAGGTAAACCAAGATGATGCAGCCCCTTTTTGCCTGGTGAAACTCCTCCTACCATATTCGTGCCATACTCTATGGCTTGTTGGCTGTGAAAGGTGCCCTGAAACACCAAAGGCTCAATTTACAAATGAATGTATGGCCCTTTTAAGCCACTTTGTTACATATATTTATGAAATACAGGCTTTTAAAATATGCATAATGTTTATTATGTTCATGCTTGCATTGATGAAAGTGCTTAAATGACAATGTCTCACAGAATATGCTTTGCTTGTGGAAGATCTCCAAGTCTACAATATGTTCAGAATGTTCCTGTCAAACACCGCGACTCAAAGGAAATAACTCTCAATAAAACTGTGGCCCAGTTTTTCTTTCAATCCTCACAAGTTTAGATTTTCATTCTCAGTCTGGTCTTTTGAGTTCTGTACAGAATCAAAATGTTCGTGTTTTATTGGTTTAATGCCACTCTGAAGCATATTATAGGCTAAACATGGCGGCCAGTATATTTGGTGCAAGAACTCGGGGAAAACCTCCATTCAGAACAACAAAACCATGGGAAGCTACTGGCAAGCTTTCTCATATACCCACACTGCTCAAAACGAGATAAAACCCAAACAGAGAGTGGTGAGATATCAGTGTTCTGTACAGGCGAGTGCCTTTATAGTACTTGCAGGGTTCCTGCAATCTTTAAAAAATGTAATTCCATGACTTTTCCAAAACTTGTCCAAAGACCTTTTACCAATGTCAAGTGTACCTATCATGACCCATAATACTTACCTAACATGTATATTTAACACAAAGATATTTTTCAGCTGGCTTTTGGCATACTATATTCTATCGGATAGGTCATTCTCTACTGAGTGCCACGAGTACAATGATTTTGAATGGCGTTAAGATCCACAGATGTAGTCTGACTGTGATGTTTTAGGGGAACCTACTCTCTAACAAATCCATTACTGAAGTTTGGTAGGTTGGCAAAACTTTTGCTTCAGTGAACAAAATTGTGACCAGATAATAAGAAATAACCAAATTCCATGACTTTTCCAAAACTTTGAAAGACTTAATGAAAATTTCAACACTTTTCAAGGCCCCTGAAATGCTTTTCTGTAATTTGCAAACTTTTACAGGATTTCCATGATTGCAGGAACCCTATACTTGGTCACATTGGGCTCCAAAACAAAATAAAAACTGGTATTAATGTCACATAATTTTCCAATGAAGACAAAGATCAGTATGATCTTAAAATACAAAATCTTACGAAACCATTTACAACTTAAGAAATATAACAGCTTTTTTCCAGGCAAATCTTCATAATTTGAGATGTCTTCTGAGTTAGAGATTGGTTTAAACTGTAACAAAGCTAAATGATTCATAAAAATGAGAATGATCAAGATAAGTTTAAAATACTTGTGAAACTCAAACTGAAAAATTGCAAATGAGATAAATATCTGCCTAGAAGATTAATTTTCACCTTTAATTGCACTAAATATGTAAATATCTTTTTAAAGTATTTTATA
Source organism: Megalonaias nervosa (assembly GCA_016617855.1). Lineage (NCBI taxonomy): Eukaryota > Metazoa > Mollusca > Bivalvia > Unionida > Unionidae > Megalonaias > Megalonaias nervosa. Next base: position 86,185 of record JAECUM010001729.1, read on the forward strand.
CATCTGTGTTACCATAGATGGTTAATCTGAATAATCAAAACAGATTCAATATTTACAAACTTTCTATGCTCTCTTTAGTATACAAACCAATCTTCTGAATTTACACTTTGAGATCAGTTCTGAGAGTTCTCTTTTGTCCAGAATTACGATGTGTAAAGTGTTGTCCCCTTTCATGCAACGAGGCAGGGGCTTAAAGAATCATGGATGTACTCATTAAGGTAATATCATATCTGCATCATATGCAACTGTAAATGTTCTTTTTATTCTCAGGTTGGAGGTCTACGACAATAAGATTTTATTAAAGATGTTGTCCTAGACAAGTATTTTCGTAAGTCATGTAAGTAAATAAAGTTTGCCATGTTACTGCTGCTCTCCTCCAGAAAATAATTTTCGGTTAAAACAGAAATGATATTATTAACTTTATTATGATGACTATGATTCTTAAAATGGGTTTTTCTGTGGCCCCACCTGTTGGAAAGATAACTGGCTACAATCCCTCATTGCTGATCAAGGGATGTATTTTATTTTCTCCAACACATCTGAAGTAGAAGTGGAACTGGACAATGCCATTGAAAGAACAAGGAGCACCAATAACTTTAAACAAGACTTAAGACGCTCCACCTGCCTACAGCTATAATTATTGTAGTGGTATACACAAAGTACATTTATAAGCTGATCAATTAAACAGCTGCATAAATACTAAGGAAATAAATCTTTATAAAAGATTATCAGATTATAACACTTTATTTTAACACTTTATTTCATAAAGCCTTTATTAAATACAGTGTGACCATGCTATAGCATGCTCCATTATAACACGAATTAGGGGATAACATGGTTGTGGCATGGCTCCTAAAATTTCATATACATGTATGTACTTTTCATACACAAATTTTTTTTTCCTTAAATGTATGAAAAGTAATGTAAAAGGTATATTATCATTTTTGGGGAAGAGAGAATTCTAATATAAGATGATTGTGGTGTGGCTCCTGCAATTCCATATACATGTATTTATCTTGGACACGAAAAAGTTTTTTCTTCTTAAAAGTATGAAAAATAACATCTAAAAAGTATATTCAGGGATCATGCTGGGCTTCACTAATGTTGCAAATTGTGACTTATTTTCCTTACTGGCGATAAAATATACCATCTGGTGATACCCCACCCCCACATTGTTGACTGTTTAAACTTTTACGTACAATTTAGGTTTGGAGTGAAGAAATTCAGAGGCATCATGAAAGGAAGCCACAAACTAGATATAAAATGCACTGGAATTTATATAATGTTAGATAAACAAATTTATTGTTTATATTGACTAACCACCTCAACAGTGCATTGTTGTATCATAGTCCACTTATTCTGACACCGGGCCTGAGTACTGCATGATGTAATATCTCGGCATTTGTTATATATATATTTTTTACGTTTCTGGTAGGGGAGATCAACCAGATGAGGTGATATCTTGTAATGGATATTTCGGACGAAATAGTATCAAAATACTGGCCACTCTCTAGTAATTAATATATTTATTTTGAATGACCTTTGTATGTGGGTGGTAAGTAAAATTCCTCTTCTTTTTACTCAATGAATCAAATACCTAACATATTTTGTCTGAAGTAATCCCTGTCAGAACAGAACACCTGTGTATTCATTGTCTGTTGGCCTTTCTTCAAAAACAATTCTGATGCATGCGTGGAAGGCAGCATCACTCCGACACCAGAAATGTCCCCCACCCCCACCCCCAAAACACACCCTGAGATCTACTTGTTGGTCTATTGATGCACCAGGACTAGCCACAATCGACCAACTTTTGAAAGCAGGAAAAGTAACTGCTACAATCAACCAAACAATGGCTGATTCCTTTTGTTTTTAAAATGAACCAAGAAAAACTAGTTTTGTTGAAACTGCAAAGAAAACCGATCACCTCTGAAGTACCAATTCTTCTATGTAAATACTAAGCAAATGAAAAAAAAAATCAGTCTCAGTCAATGTTCTAGAGTTATTTGATGATGCTGCCACAATAGGAAACATACATGTTTTGTCTTCCAAAGCTCTCCTTTACCAGTAACTTCAATAACACATACACAATTCATCAAAGAAATCCGACTACAATCTTCAACAAAAATAACCTTTCATCAAAGGAAGTCAGCACCAAAGTTAAATAAAAACAATGGAATATGATAGAATGTTGCATTTTCAAAAGTGATGGGAACATATTCATTGTACCATGAAAGTTTCACTTTTGCAGGGAAAAAATGCTTACGGAATCTGCCAATGGCAGCATAAATGCAAATTAAATTTCCAGTCTTTTGAAATCATATACATATGGCCATCAAGTTAATTACAGATGGGTTATCTTGCAAAGATGTTTGTTAAACTTTAACATTTGTTCAAGTTTTCATTTCCCTATCAATAGCCTCATCCCCTGGGTAGCCTCGGCAAGAGATTTCTGTCTCCAGCTGACCACAATCTAGGCCAATTTAAGAACACGTACATGCAGCATGCTACTTGCGACAAATGTAGAGAATTGTTATGTGTGAATCAGATATAGATCAAAACAAGGACGAACATTTTTGTTTATACATATGTGTTATTTGTGTTTTCTTACAGGATTTGAGTTACATATGAATTTTATAACATTTGATCTATACTCGAATTCATGGATTTATTATATACCAGTAGAGTATTTAACGGATTATGGATTGTACTACATAAATGTAAGTTGTCTATATACAAGTATTTTTCAGACAAGATTTTTGTCTTCATTTAATCAAAAACATGTATTTTTGCACCCGGTTTTATTAAACTCCCCCTCCCCATATTTTAGGTAAATGTATAATTTTCATCAGCTAACTGACTTGGTTGGTCAACGCACGGTTCGGTCTATAACATGGATGGATTCTATGGACCCCAACTACTGTATTATAGCGGGGTCACACTGTAATACTTAATCATAATAAATAATTTTGTGTATGTTTTGTTTACCTGCTTTCCAGTGAAGCCCTGGCAAATAACTCTTGTCTCTTTATTTATCATCAAGTTCGCACGTGTTTTTGCATAGCACATCCTTACACCCAGCTGAGTCAATCCTGGAAAAAAAACCATATCAACATTCTTTAAAAACAGAGGCTCCTCATGACTGGGTTACAGGCTTCCCCCCACCAACAAACCATATTTCAACCAAAATTTATGTTCATGTATTTATTTGCTCAAAATAAACATACTCTTGTCTTCTCAAGGCTTCTAGTTACTGTATAATATAAGTAATTAGCCTTAAAAGCTGGTTCTCTTGTATGGTGCAAAGGCTTCAAAATAACCCACTGTAAGTCCTAATATGTGTTGGTGTTAATGTCAAGTGTTGTTTTAACCATGCATGCCCTGTACATTTTCTGGATGTCTGTTTCATAGATGAGACCACTACAGTACTTTTTAACCATAATTAATCTGTTCCAGCATGTGGTAGAAATAAAGAACCTAATATATTTCCAAATTTCAACTGAGTTTTGGTTTTGTGGGATATTTGTAAGCATAAAATTGAAATTTAGGATTGAGATTTATTTCTGAAATCAAAACTGATGGGTTTCCGATTAATGAGGAAAATAATTATGATATTAAAGAAAGATGATTTCAGGACTTTAAAAAAATTGTGCTTGCAGGTATTCTGGTATCTGAGATTTCAGTGTTGCAGAGTTTCAATTTATAATCAAGAATGTATTTGAATGAGTTCTTAATAATTCCAAAAAAGTGTTTTAGTCCACAAAGCCAATGAACACTTTGTAATTTCAATGAAAAATTTAAATAAATATTTTCTCTCAAATTATATCTGAACACACAACTATAAACTCTGATCATTGATTCCCAAAGACTGATATGAAACAGGAACAAACAACTGTTTACCAAATCCCTTTATATACAATCACCTGACTTAAGATGCAACAGAATGTTCTAGAAAACTAATCATTTTTAATGGAAAAATTCACTAATTCATAAACAAGGTCAGGTCTTGAACTCAAATTCAAGTAAACATCTTGTTTACTTCTTATAATCATGACAAAAATCAGGTACACAATATGAATTAAATGCACATAACAATGAGTCTGATCCAATTTATGCAAGAGCTCTGATTCACTGCATTGTTATAAATATCAAGGAAATTCATTCAACAACATCAATCTACCCGACTTGACAAGTCAACAATTGGAAAGAAGTTCTTATATTTCGAAATTTACAAACCCTATTTGTTTCCAAGTTAGACCATGCATGCTTCATGCCAGAATTTCTCATGCATAATCTGAGAAACAATGTATCTTACCTTTCTGAAATATGGTGTTACAAAGCAAGAAATATGTTAGTTGTCTGTAATTTTTCAACTTTGGCCATCCATCGCTTGTGTTGTTACAGAAGCTGTATGTCATAATGGAATCAATGTGCCAAGCTAAAGGATTGCATTTTGTGTCTTTTGCACAAAAAACTAACTTGCAGCTGACATTACTGTTCATCATTGTAAGTTCTTATTTGCAGAACATTTAATTTAGTGTGCAAGATAATGTAAATTTGACAATTTTGTAATATTTTGAACTGCACTGCAAATCATTTCATCACGTTAAAATTATCTTGTCCACTTTGTTACTTTCAACCTAATCACAAGTATGAATGCCCCAAAAATTAAATTGACGATTTACATGTAATTTTACGTAGATTTACTACACGAGTGATCCTGAATTTGACCTTAAAATTTTAAGCAATAATTATTTATAAGGATGCTGCTATCTCCTACAACACTGGTACAAGCAAATCAGTAATGTGCTTTACACAGAGATCACATTACCAAAGAAGAATGTTTATAGTCAATCCAATCAGTTAAGCTGATACTGTATACAGCAATAATTCAATTAAATAAAAAATTGCATATAATAGTGTTGGTTTCTGGCACTTAGATAATCAATTGTGAATTTCTATTTTGAGAGGAAGTTTAATCTCATAACAAACACTGCACTAATGCAAACTCACCATGTTGTATTTAAAGGCATGTTCCATCTCCTCTTTATTATTTCATTAAATTTGTGAACCTTGGTCTTCTGCAACATTTTACAATATGTCACTGTGCAAATTTATCATAGGGAACACAGGAATATGACATTATCTCTTTAAAATGGGTAAAGAATTAAACATTATCCAGATACTGCTCAAAACCCGATTTAAAAAACCCACAGGAAAAGCAATGCCTGCTGGAACCCAAGTTATATGATAAATGTGTCAAGAATTTCTTCACTAAATCAAGCTGCAATGGGAAACGAGAAATGCCAGTTGTTCACTAATAATCAAACCTTAAGTGCAAGATAGAGATTTGAACTTAAACTGCACGTAGGAATCTTTATCCAATATTTTATTTCAATAATTAAATTCACTACCATCAAAAGAACTATGATTATACTGAATTTACAGTACTGATTATACAATTCAGATCAACACACAATAAACACGTTAGTGTAACCTGATAAAGTTCAGTATAATCAATTCAAAAATGATGTGAAATGACAGTTTATATTTATTTCTATTACTTTTGGCATCTCCTCCATGACATTTTTATTTGCTGGAAATGTGAATTATGTAAATGCAAGCTATCTGACTTCTCTACCAAAACTTTTAGTTACCATGAGTTAAGTCCAAAAGCATCAAAATGGAAAATTAGATTCCTGTTCAAGATGGAACCCCATCACTCCTTTTCTTTTGTTTCTCTTTTACAACAATGTTTCATTTAATTTGATTTTTGTTGTTGTTTTGGATTCAACAACATTTTTCAGCACATGATATGATAAATGGACCTGTCAACTAAGATGTGACACCATCATGTTCATTTCCTGTGAAAGAAAGAAAACACTGAAGATTCACCACAAACAGCTGTATTAGTAATAACAGAAATAAATAAAAGTATAGCTATAGAGAAAAACATCATGGTATTTTTTGAATGGAATAATGCAAATCGCAACTAACTAACTAAAGGAAGAAAATATAAGATATCAAGCATTTTTTTGCTGTTTGACATAAATCAGAATAATATAGTCAAGATTACCAGGTAAGGAAAAGTCAAGAAGGATACAAATGCATTGTTTCCCTATAACCTCATTTGTGCTTCTGAGACCCCCAAATTTTTTATCTGACCCCAGTTTTGATACCAAAGTTTGTTTTTACTCAGTCTGACCCCCAGTTTTGGCACCATGCAGACTTTTTACTCTCAGTCTTGCACCCTAAAGGGATACTCTGAAATACCTACAATATGCCACGTCTTGTGGGGGTAGACAATTTATACTCTCATAAAAATCCAAATATGCTTAAAGAAACATCACAGAAATGCAAGCAACTGACTGGGAGTCATGACAGTGGGAAGATGAATAGTCCAGTAAATATGAACAGAAACAATTCTGTAATGGAAAACTACTCTTAGTACTAAGCGAGTGAAGTTACTCACAGAAATTCTTTGCAGTTAACTCAGAGAACAAGGGATATTATTATTAGTTTCTTCTGAGACAAAGTTTTCTTTTTACTTCAATTTCAATCCAGGCTGTATTGCCAGATGGTCAGATACGTAAAAAAAAATTCTTTACAACTGGCAATTTCACTTGAGTAGATCAGGGATCAAGCTGGGCTTTCACCACTGTCAAAAATTGCGATTTTATTTCCTTACTAGTGACAAAATATACTATCTGGCAATGTTTTTGGCAACAACATTTTTGGCTGTTATAAACTGTATATACAGTCTTGGGGTTGGAGTAGAGAAATTCAAAGGCACCATGACAGAAAGCCACAAACTTGGATATAAAATTGCACTGGAATCTATTGTTACATAAACAAATCGTTTGTTCATATTGACAAACCACCCTAACACTGCGTTGTTGTATCATAATCCACTTATGCTGATGTCTGGCTTTAGAACTGTATGCCGTAATATAACCAAAATATTCATGCTACCTGACTAGCTAAAATCGACCACCTCTGAAGCTGGGAATTGGCATGACTACAATCGACCAGAAAAAAATAGTTTTGCTGAACTTCAAAGAAAACTGATTACCTCTGAATCACTTATCATTCAGTATATATACAGTAAAAACTGTCATGAGCGACCTCTGCTATGAGCAACCACCTGTCATATCCGACCAAAATCGTAATGCACGGATCGATTTTATTATATAAACACTCTGTTATGAGCGACCACCTGCTGAACGCGACCAGCGACCGCAATGTCTTGGCAAAATATGCATTTCGACACTGCTATGAACAACAGCATCGCAAAAACGAGGATAAACTCCACCGACCTTAATTTAATCCCTGTAAGAACGACCACTCATACCATTCTAAATAAAAACAAAAAAAAATAATAAAAAAATAGGCTGGCTACCGATGTCTGAATATTTTAGCTATTCTTATAGTGTTTTATAGTTTCTGTCGTAAACCAGACTAAAGTAATGCAGATTATTTCCTAGTCTGGTTCCCTGCTTCATATGCACCCTACGTTGTTCTCCGCTATTCGTATAGGAAGCATACAAAGCAGGGAACCAGACTAATTATTCCCATACTTAGCCTGCTTCCCGGCCTTAATCGCAGGACCCGACATCCATGTGAATGACCGTATCGCAAGAACAGACGGATACCACTGACCTATATGTAATCAATTGTTACTACAACCGCTTGATTAGTAACGATTGTTCTGATCAAAAACAAGCATAAAAGGAATATTTAAAAAAGGATTGTTGCTACCTGTGATGGATGCTACAGTCCGTAAACCAGGCTAATGTACATGTCACCAATTGCCGTTGTGGTTTAGAGTTAATCCATATTGCCGGGGGTGAATAAAGTCATTGTCTATTAAACCAGCAAGAGAGAATCTTTTGTGAGATTCGATTGATAGTGTTCAAGACTTGTGATGTTTGTTGTTTCCCCCCCACCCCGATGTTAAGTGATTACAGCCCAATCACAAATTGTCATCTATTCAAGTTGGTGCGACCGGGTTACACACTTAGCTTATAGAGTTAATCCCAGTACGTCATCTTTGAATGAAGCCATTGACTTTTGTCTCTGAGTAAATGGTTCTGTTTCTGGATGAGATAATTGTTTCTTTTTATTTCATTAATTGTTAGATATGCAATGCACATGTATAGTTTTTTCATATTTTCCCACAGCCCAGTCAAAACCGTCTTTACATTTGATATTACAACTGAGCACAAATAATTTTAACCCCTAGAACCTTAATGACAATGGATGACCCTCCAACTAAAAAAAGCCAAATTTTAAGACTGGAGAAAATAATTATTGTAATTGAAAGAAGTGAAAAAGAGCAGACCACTCGCAAAAAAGCGGGTTAAACGTCGGTAAAACAAATTTAGGTTGTTATAAAGAAAAAGAAGTAATTCAGAAACGATTTCATATGGTAAAACATGTGATCTTCAAATGTAAATGTGATTTCATGTTTAATGACAGAAGTATATCTTTATTGCTATATAATTTCATTTTTAGATGAATGCATACAATATGCGTGCAAGAAATATTAATAAAGAATAGAATATATGTACAGTGATTGTGGTTATTTTTCTTGAAATTGTTCTGAAACTGGACCTTGGAAACTGGTCTTTTTGTACAATCCTGCTGTGAGAGACCACCTGTCTTGAGAGACCGCATTTTGTTGGCAGAAGGGGTGGTCTCTCATAACAGGTTTTACTGTACTAAGCAAATGAAAATAAAATTCTATCTCAATGTTCTACAATTATTTGATATTGCCGCAGCAATAACAAACGGGCATTTGTTTGGTCCTTCAAAGTGGGTCTTTAGTGGCACCTTCATCAAAGCAAGCCAAAGCCCTTTGATCAGAGGAAGTCAGCAACAAACTTAAATAAAAGCATGTTTTCATTTTTCAAAGTGATTGGAACATATTTATTGTACAGTGAACGTTTCCTGTTTGCAACAAAAAGGTTCATGCTTATGGTCACTACCAATGGTGGTGTAAAACCCAAATTATCGTTCAATATTTTGAAACAACATATCTGGCCGTCAAATTAAATGAAGGTGGGACATCTCGCAAGAATGTTTGCTAAACTTTTTAATTTGTTCACATGTTTTCATTTCCCTATGAATAACCTCATCCCCTTGGTAGCCTCAGCATCATAGTAGTTGTCTCTGGCTGACCAAAATCAAGGCCAATTTAAGTACGTTACATGTAGCATATAAACAACTATACAGCCACATGTTACTAGGATAATGAATATCAGTGTGATTTGTTTTGTGAAACGTGTTTGTTGATAATGGGATATAGATCAAACGAGGACTACTATTTTTTTTATACATACGTGCTGTATTTTCTAATGGGATTTGACTGACAAATGAATGTTCTAACATATGATCTAATACTCAAACTCATGGATTTTTCATATACATGTAATTGTACTACACAATTGTAAGTTGTCAATATACAAGAGTATTTCAGACTAGTTGTCTTCATTTAATTCAAAATTTCCATTGGTTTATTTTCCTCTCTCTGTATAAATCCTAGTCACTGATGACAGGTCACATAAAAAATTTCACTTGTATGCCAAATTTCAATTACTGTCTGCCCCCCCCCCATCTAAACATCCACTTATGTCGACAATATTACCTTGGTCCCAAGGGTGTCGAGATAAACAGATAGTGCTGCATTATGAAAATGGTAACAGCTTTTGAAAATTGACAACAAAATATTGAGGTTGGCGATTATTTGGGCGACAACTATTTAAAAGCCAATGCCAACTCTGGTAGATGGGTGAAAATTTGTCTTTATCTTTTGGCATACTAGACCATGATTTTCAAAGTTCATTAAGCACGAAAGGTGCAGAGGATGCCAGTGTTAGGGCCTCTCTGGTCACAGTCAGTCTAGAAATTATAAGTCAATGAATGAATTACTTATATAACACATCGAAAAATGAAACTGAAAACAGAAGTAGCTCTTAGATAAGCTAATATGGAGGTCATTCCAAAAGAAAATTTTGCGAACACTAATTTACTCGTGCGTCTAGTGAAATAATGCACTGGTATTAAATAAGACTACTTGATTTATTTAAGGATCTGTATGTAATATCTTTAAACTTTCTGACAACATGCTGAATAAGCGCTGGGTATGAATCACGCCCTGCTGCTCCACCGATGCATATAGGAATGTATTATCATCTGACAATACCTCCAGAGGTCTCACTAGGATTTTAAAACTAGGAGTCCAGGACTCCTAATTTGGTAAAAATAGGAGTCTCACCAGCAAAAGTTGCAGTCCCACCAGCAAAAGTTGCAGCCCCCTCCCTGAAGCATGTTGAAGTGGCTAAATGTGCATTAAAATGCCAGGAATAAACAGACACAAAACTTTGTCAGTTTTATTTATTGGTAATTATTTATTATTCTTTAAAAAAGTATGTATTAAATTGATATCATGTACAAATATCATATTCTTAACTACAATATAGTTCACTTTCATCATATGTCGCATTTCAAAAAATTTTCTGATGCTTGGCTTTGATGAGCCTCAGCAGCAAGTAGTGGTCTCTAGATGTCTCATGCCTAGAAAATGTGGAACTTTGCAGATTTGAAGAACCAGTAGTTTCCATCGAGTTTAATTTCCCCCATTCTTTACACCACTGGCATATAGCTCTTTTTCGTCCATCAGAATTAATTTTGTCAATCCAAGGAAAGTTTTGATTCCAAACACTAAGCCAGGCATCACATACTTTCTTACACTTGGCTACTGTTGCATCCGAACTATCAGTTCTAGCGACTTTAGCACAGTTCTGAATCTCATTGAAATCTTCATCATTTTTCTGTTTAACCCCAAAATATGTATCTATATTTGCAAACGGCATTTTGTCCAAGTCTCTTGATTTCGAGTTCGCAGGCAATATTTATACGGCTACAATTGAAAATGAAATCAATAACAGTGATTGCACTGGGCTTCGCCAATGTCGCAAATTGCAATTTTGTTTTCCTTATTGGTGACAAAATATACTATCTGGCAATATTTTTGGCAACAACATTTTTGGCTGATAAAAACTATATACAGTCTTGGGTTTGGAGTGGAGAAATTCAAAGGCACCATGACAGGAAACCTCAAACTTGGATATAAAAATACACTGGAATCTACTGTTACATAACCAAATCCTTGTTTCATATTGACAAACCACCCTAACAGTGCATTGTTGTATCATAATCCGCTTATGCTGATATCTGGCCTTGGTACTGTATGCTGTAATATAATTAAAATAGCCATGCAACTGACTAGCTAAAAGCGACCACCTCTGAGGGTGGGAATGTAAAATGACTACAGTCAACCAGACGATGGCAATTTAAAAAAAAAAAAAGAAAAAAAAAAGAAAAAATAGATTTGCTGCAACTTCAAAGAAAACTGATTACCTCTGAAGCACCGATATATATTAAGGAAATTTTTTAAAAAATTTGTCTTAATGTTCTACAATTATTTGATGTTGCCACAGCAATAACAAATGGGTATTTGTTTGGTCCTTCAAAGGGAGCCTTTAGTGGCGCCATCAATAACACATGCACCTTCATCAAAGCCAGCCAGTGACCTTTGATCAAAGAAGTCTGCATCAAACTAAAATAAAAGCATTGCTTCAGTTTTCATAGTGATTAGAACATATTTATTTTGCCGCGAAACTTTCCTGTTTGCAACAAAAACGTGCGTATGGAGGACTCTTGTGTGGGTGATTTTCTGTGTCCCAAATCAATAATTTGCGTCCAAATATGCGTAATTAAGCGTTTCTGAGATCTCTGATACCTCCCTGTTTGTTTGTACCCCCTATCGATTTCAATAATGGAAAACTTTAATGTGATAAAAAGTGCAAGGAACTTAGTCAACTCATTCATCGATTTATAATTTCTAACCTGACTGTGAGTAGAATGGCCCTAACACTGTCGTCTGTGCATTTCATGCTTAACGGAAGTTTTCAATATAATAGACGGACAGGCTTGAAATCCATTTCCAGTTCCTGGACAAGTCCATTTCCAGCAAAGGGGTGTGTGTACGACTACAAATGTATATACATGTCGTCTACTTCTGATATTTACAATGTCGAAACAAATGAAAAGAATGACAACAACATTTGTCTTTCACGTGGATTTAACAAGCGGTTTAATTTCTATGGTTATGTGTGCAAGGGATATAATTCCAAATTCTCAACGTTATGGTAATTTACGGAATTATCCGGCAGTTACTGAATAGGATGAACTACGTCATTATGTTTGTCTGATGAAAATAAATTAGCCCATAGTGTACGCAATATGGCGCTGTGTTAGTATGAAAAAATCGTTAAGCATGAAAGGTGCAGGGGATTCCAGCATTAGTGTCATTCTGGTCACAGTCAGGTTAGAAATTATAAAACAATGATTCAATTGACTTAGTTCTGTGCACTTTTTATCACATTAAATGTTTTCTTTATTGAAATCGGTAGGGGGGTACCAACAAACGGGGATGAATAGTCAGACTATACTACCATCCACGAGGGGGGGGTACTATAGTACTGGCATACCCTCTGGTTTGGCCACAAATGGGTTAGAAATTATAAACTGATGAATGAAAAGGCTACATTTTGTGCATTTAATTTACTTCCTTCATGCTTTTTGTCTTTAAAATCAGGATACAAGCAAAAGGGAGGGTGTGAGAATACTATACTGGCGTCGGACCAGTGATGGCCAATTTTTACTATGTTTTTAATCCGTTCAGTCTTCAAAATACCGATATGAAACCCATTTCTTACGACAACAAACCTGGCCATATTACGAACCTAAAACGTAGTTAAAATTTGAAATACACTATAATATTAACTTAGTAACAGGCATAATATATTGCTATCGAATTCAGCCTACGTTGTCACACTCAGGACCAGTAATGGCCAAGGCTATTTCTATTGAATATATTCGTACATATCATAAATTTCTAGCAAATTTGGGTAAATATAAGTGTTACTTACTTTCTCACTTTATGATTTAACAAACTATAATTTAAAATCACACATAAACAGGTTATCTCAGAGCATTTACAATTATCTTTCAAAATAACGCAATACGGTCATTGCGCATGTGCGTTAGACCGTGACACATTTTGGTAAAGAGGGTATGCAGGGGGAATGTAAGTTTTTGCTCACGAAATGAGACGTTCCATGAAAACAAATTAACCTGATCTTAGATCACTATTGTGTATTCAACCATTGATAACAAAATCCCGTAGGTGATCATTCCCATCCTTCAGTAACACTAATTTTTTAACAAGAAGATATTATTATTATTTCACATTTAAGTAATATAATCTCTTGTGGGACCTTTTAGGAGTCTTTTGAGATATTTATGAGGCTAGACACCCACATAATAACAATAATAGTATTATCATTATTATTATTATTATTATTGCTTTTTGATTTATTACATGCTATTTCATGCTTCAATATTTATTTCATGATGAAATTATTCCTTTCTTTCCCTAATTACTAACAAGTAACAAAAATTAAACAGGTCAAATTATATCTTGGAAAAGCAATAATTTCAAGAAGAAAAAAAATTGAAAACCATCAACATAATCAACAAGTCAGGTACCAACATTGCTAGGCAAATATTAACAAAATTCAATTTATGACAGATGCATCTGAAACATGAAACATTACATGGACATTTACAACAGCATTTGACAATTCTTTTGTGTTATATAATAAAAATTAAAACAGCATGATGCTTTATCTGCTTTTAGAATGCAAATTTATTAACCTGCAGTCGTGTTGCCCTTCATCTTTATTAAATTCAAATTATTTCTGAAGAAATATATTTTATTCACAAATATCAAGTTTAATTACAATTAATAATTAATATATATTTATCACTTCATATTTTTATACAGCACAGTTTTCACAGATGAAGTAGGATTCAACAGCATCATCAGGACCTTCAATGCCCACACATACCTGATGGTACCACATGCTACACTTGTCACATTCTATCCAGAGAATACCTTCATCTTTCATGTCTGATAGTACTGGCTCCTCTTGCTTACATTTTCTGCAGACATTGTTATTTCTCACGTTGTTTCTTAACTCCTGTGCCTTTCTCTTTGTTTCTTTCAATTTTGATTTCTTTGCCTTTTCTGTTTCTTTTTCCTTCTTCCTTTTCTCTCTTTCCTCTTTTCTTCTCTCAACTTCAAGCTTTCTCCTTTTCTCCTCTTCATCCTTCTCTTCTAACTTCTTACAAAAATCATCTGTTGTTATGACCCTGGCTTTTGTAATGAGCTTCCTTTTGGCTGCCAGGGGTTTGGCTGGTACTGGAGGAAATATGTCAGATAGTGATGGTGGAATCAGGCCTTCTTTCACTAGAGGGTTACCACCAAGGAAAGAACCACATGTAGCACATGTGGTTATTGTATCCACAACCTTAGGCTGAGTTAATTTTGTGGCTGAAGTGGATGTAAGATTTTCAGATGCTGACTTGGCAAAGTGTGATTTTATCAGCTGTGTTTTGTCAATAGCAACTGGATTGACTGGGTACATTCCTGTTTTTCTGAACGCTTCCTATATTCTTGCTGGTGAACACAACTGATCAATTGCATGACTTAAAACCACAGGAAATTTGGCCTTATTCAAGACTTGATTTTTGTGAATAAAGCCAAGGTTAGTTGCCAATGTGCTAAATTTATGTTTCAGTGGACCATTAATGCCAACATCAAGGGGCTGTAAGATGTGTGTTGTATGTGGAGGTAGACCAAGCAGTTCAACGTTGTTATCACATGCAACCTTTACCAATTGCAAGCTGATGTGACTATCGTGATTATCATATACAAGTAGAACTGGCCTTTCTTTACCACAGTTTGGAAGAAACAGATCCTTGAACCAGGCCAGAAACAGTTCCGAATCCATGTATCCAGACTCACTATAAGCAAAGTGCCAATTATTGGGTACAGCATCCCTGTAGGTGGTGTGAGGAAATGATTTTTCAAAAATCAGAAAGGTTGGCAGAATCCTACCATCAGCACAAATACATAAATGGGCTGTTGTATGACCAGCTGATGACACAACTTGTTGGTAGGCATGTTGTCCTCTTATGCCTATTACTCTCTGATGTGCCTTTTCCTTACCGCTCCAACCTGTCTCATCTGCATTGAATATGCAGTGTTGTGTATCTTTTAAACCCAGTCTGTCCACAGTATTCCTTAGAAGTGTAAAGTATTGATCCATCACATTCTGATTTGCCATTCTGGATCTGGAACGATCTTGTCTTTCTGGCTCTTTCTCAGTGAGTTCTCTGTGTCTCTCAAAAAATTTTCGGAACAACCAATCAGATGGACATCTGTTTAGATTGAACAAGGTCTCGCGTCCACTTTTCCTAACTAATGATATAACATACTGCCTGACTATCATCCGAGACATTGGAAAGCCTTGTTTGGTCATATATTCCAAGTAGTCGACCAATGCAGTCTCCTCTTCCTCAGTTATCATCCTCTGAGGCCCAAAGTTATGGTTGTTATATACACCTCTAACATGGCTGTCAACAGTTTTCCGAGGGATCCCAAAATCCCGGGGAGCTTGAGTTACTGTCAATCTGCCTCTCCTGACTTCACAAATAGCAGCCTCAAGCTCATCCAATTCATAATTCGGCCTTTTTTGCATTCTGTTTTTGGATGGAAAGAAAAAAAGCAAATGTGTGTGAGATTACACTTCATTTCAAATCTTCAAATATAGGTGTGTCTTATTTTATTTATTGGCATATGCTGTTGAATATTAAAAGTACATTGCTTATCATAAATGACTCAATGGATGCTAAGAAGAATAACACTGGCATTCTTTGACTGATTATTTCCACTTTGTTTGTACCATAAATAAATATTAGACATTTGTGTATAAACTGCAATATTTTAAACTGCATACATACAGGAAAACAGATTTATTCTGTGTAAGTTTATCCACAGTGTTACTTGGATATAATTGTTTGGATGTGAATACATGTCTGCGAGTTTGCAAAAAAATATTTCAGTAAAATTTGCTAAATTATCTGATTGATTACCATTGCCATTTGGGCATAGTATGTGCAGGGGGAAAAACTCACACAGGTATAAGTTAGGTTTTGAAAAGGGACAATACTCAGCATCAAATAATGAAAAAGACTGTATCACAGGAAATGATGCAATTAGTACAGTGGATACCATGTTACAGAGGCAGAAAACACGACAGTACGTGATATTAGAATTTATAAGATACAAAAGATACAAGTGGCATTGTTTATTTCAGGATATCGCATGACTGAAGGTAAGATACTTATTTTTTATGTTTGTGCAGGTGGACAAATGATATACCTTTCGATGTGACAACTGCAAAACATCATAGATAGACGAGAAGTGTCAAAGGTCATGACCCCCCATGACAGGAAATATACACAAGGAATAGGGTTCAATTTTTTTATTTTTTCAAGCTTACCTATTGAATTAGGAACATGTATTTATTTTTTCAGCGTCTATTTCTTTTCTTCTTCTAAAAGTTACCGATCGGAAGTGACGTAACGCTCGCGTTCACGTAAAAAATGAGATTGGCCGTCATTGGTCCTTGGCCGTCACTGGTCCAACGCCAGTAATATTAGGATACCTTGTAAATAATGTAAAATGGACTACAATCACCTAGACCATACGAAATTCTCCAGGTTTTGCAAACAGTTTTTAAAAGCAAAAAATGAAAAAGGAAATAACGTGTTCTCATCGATGCAATTAAATGAATATGGAGATATAAGTTCATTACATGAAGAAATCAACTTTAACCTTTTATCCGGCCAAGAACTTTACAAGACGCAGCCATGTTGATCGGTGAAGGGCAATCGACAGTTCGTTTTCTTTAAATGGTGGATATATTTGCGTTATAAATTGATCTAAAACCCGTCTGTTCTTGGTCATATTGACCAATAGCAGGATGCTTTACATTTACATTTTGGTCTCTGTTATATTGACATAGTTGCCCGGATGCTAGACAAACGGTATTGGATTGATGGGTAGGTTTTGCATTATTTGGAAACAAATCCAAGTATTGTCACATATTTTATAAAAAGCTGTTATTTGTCTAAAGAAAACGTAATATATATTTTACATGAATGTCAAGAGAAAACTTCATTTGAGTTTATCTGTTCTCACGATAAGGTGAATATTTGACGGAGATGATTCAGCTTGATTCGACTCCTGTTGAATCCTTCGATCTCTAAATCCGCATGCATCACAGGTGCTCGTAGCGTTGCTTAATATATTCTCACCCCTGATTATTACGTGATATTAAGGCTGCTCCATGATTTAAGAAAAATATCCACCTATATAAACTATATTGTTGAAGGTATGGATGAGTCATTTTCAAAATGATCTTTCCTTAATCTATTTTAAATTTTAAAGGAGAAAATGTAATTTAAAATTTTGAGCATTTCTAAATTGTTAATGATTTCTGTTTCCCACTAGTTTTAAGGTGATTATTGTCATGTTCAAAGACTGAAACTTTTACTGTTTGACCGTAAGTATTTATACAAGGAAAAAACATTGGTCAGTAAAATCTCCTAGTTACTAAAACTTGTGGATTAAAACGTTTTTTTTAATCACTTGATGAAATCAGTTTTACCAAGTGCTGCCATTTTCTGCCATTAAACTAAGAGGAACCTATTAATTAATAAGCTTATGTTTTCTGCTGAATCCCCAAATCATATATTTGACAAAGTTTCTCAAATAAATATGGATTTAACTAAGAGGAACCAATGGGTTGTTTTCATGTGATGTCACAAAACGTGTGCTCTCTGATGTCGGCCATTTTGATTCCATTGGAAACACACCGGCATCTCGAAATTGTACAATGCCAATTTGTGGTATTTTTGGGCATTCTAACCGCCATGGTGTGTGGAAAGATCTAAGTTTTTTAAAACGCCTAAAGTTATAAAGTATCAAAGAGAGGAAACACGAAAACTGTCAGAAGAAAGGCGTCCATTATGGAAAGCAGCTGTTGGCAGAAAGGACATCAAAATGGAGGAAAAGTGGGAACGAACGATAGTTTGCTCTCAACATTTTGTTGGGGGTAAGTTTTGAATTTTCCCATTATTTTATTTGATTTTTAGTGTATTCTATCCAGGGCCGACAAGGAGGGGGGGAGTCAACTGGGATATATCCCCGGGGCCTGTAAGGGGGCTCGGTCCGAACAACACTTTTTAATTTTATAAAAGAAAAACTTTGTTTGAACAAGAACTAGGAGAGGCCCGAGTGTTTCTTACCCCAGGGCCAGTGATCGCTATCTATGGCCCTGATTCAGT
This sequence comes from Megalonaias nervosa, assembly GCA_016617855.1. Lineage (NCBI taxonomy): Eukaryota > Metazoa > Mollusca > Bivalvia > Unionida > Unionidae > Megalonaias > Megalonaias nervosa. Next base: position 104,506 of record JAECUM010001729.1, read on the forward strand.
CTTCTGATATATAAATAGATAAATGGTAATATAATTGTTTTGGGGGGTTTTTTTATAAAAAAAAAGCTGGTTTGAGGTAACATCTTACCCCACCCACTCCACTTCAGATATTTCGCCGTGCTTGCATTGAATTAATTGCAGAAGATGGCTTTGGTCATCAGAGTAATTTAGACGTAAGATTATTAGATTTAGAAATCATCTTGTCAAATTAATAGACACCACACCCTTTTCCACATATTATTTATTTTGCAGGTGTAAAAGCCTACTTGCATGACAAAACCAACCCATCATAGCTGCCGTCACTGCATCTAGGAAAACCAGAGATTTTTTCACCTGTTCCAAATATACATCAAGCCAATGAGAGATGTATTAATGCTGGTCAGTGCAAATATGAAAGGGCAATATCTGATGCAGCTGCCTCACTTTTATCATTAAAAAAGAGGCACATTGATTTCAGCAAAAGTGTCGTTGAAGACCATCCAGCATCTCCCGAGTATACTGCATGTGACATTTCTGCTCAATGTTATGCTGGAAGTAGTGAATCAGTTCTTTAGCTACCAACAGGAGATGAATCACACTGTAAAGGAATCCAGAATGACCTTACAGTTAAAAAACTTCAACAACTTGTGGATGACAACAAGTCGAGGCTCATTGAAGCTTCAGAAAATGAAAAATTTGATATTAAGGGATTGTACAGTCTTAAGTATTATGAAAAGAATACGGAACAAGTAGGGTTTTATACAGATATGCCAAAGTTTGAAGTTTTAAAACTAGTCTTTAACTTTATTGAGGGACACATGAATAGCAATATAAAAAGTCTTTCAAGAGAGAATGAATTTCTATTGTGTATGCTGAAACTTCGAATGAATTATCTTTTCAAAGACATGGCACACCAACTAGATGTTTCTGTAGCAACTGTGCAGAGAAGTTTCCACTCCACCCTTGATGTACTTCATACAAGGCTGAGTTTTTGAGTAAGGTGGCCAACATGAGAAAACTTGAGAAAATTAATGCCTATGTGTTTTCGAGAGGAATTTGGGGAGAAGGTAGTTGTTGTACTTGATTGTTTTGAACTGTTTACGGAAAGGTCAAGTAGTGCTCTTAGCAAGGTCTACACATACTCCAATTATAAGCATAATCAGAAAGTCAAGTATCTGATAGGGATAGCCCCCCCCCCCCCGGTGTAATTACTTTTGATTCCGAAGGTTGGGGTGGCAGAACGTCTGACAAATACATTACAGAAAAATCTAGGATTCTTGATAATCTGTTGCCTGGAGATGTTGTCATGGTTGATAGAGGGTTCGACATAGAAGAGGCAGTGAATTTTTTTCAAGCTGAATTAGCTATTCCCAACTTCACATGTGGAAAATCACAATTGCATCCCCTTGAAGTTGAGAATACGAGAACAATCACATCAGTACGAATTCACTTAGAAAGAGTTATTGGTCTTGTTTTGAGAAAGTTTAGAATATTTGATGGCATTGTCCCCATTGAATTCATCAAACTGATAAGAGGAGAAAATTTTTCAACCATTGACACGATTGTCAAAGTGACATGTTGCTTGACAGATCTGTGCCCTTCAGTTGTTCCATTTGATTAGATGAAAGTACAAAGACAACTTTTGAATTGTTAAGTACCGTTAAGGCAGGTCTCTTCACACATGTTAAAAGAAAATACTTGTTAAAGCAATGCAGCAAGATGTACTGTGAATAAATATTAATATTTCACTTTTTCATGCATGTGATGTTATTTGTTTCTGATAAAATATGTTAATAAATTGAAATTAAGGTATTTTTATGGTTGGTTTGCCATAATTGTGATGTGGGGGAGGAGTGCCAATTGTAGCAGCATTTGCCTTGTATGTGGCAATTAATGTTTGTGACAGTAATGTTTGTCTTCACTTTTAATGTCTTGCATGGCATTTGTACAAAATGAAATATAAAAACAAATTAAAATATTCAACCATCTTTGTTATTCATTCATAAAGTAATAATTCAATCAATAAACATGTCCATAAACAAACTGATACATAAACAAGTAGAAACATTGAATGACTTTAAAAGATTTTCAAGTACATGAACTGAAATTAAAAATTTGGTCATCATTCTAGTTAAACAGGCAAATGGTAATGTACACTGTCATATTTATAAAAGCATTTCAGTAGTATTCAGTTTTGACGTTCAACACAAAACCATGCTCCTTTAGGCACATGCTTCATTTGAATACACTCGAGATGAAACCACCTCTTTGAACAGTTTTCATTTTCACATAATATCATCCTTCGTCCATCATCATCTCCACCACAAATGTAGTATCTGACCATACCAACTATATTTGGTTCGGCAATTCTCTTTGGTGCAAGCACTTGCTTTTGTGAAAAGTATTTACGTACAAGTTCTGGCATAATACACATATGAAATTCTAATGCCTTAACAGACATTGTATCCCAAAGGTCATTGTCAGGGAATACACTCTTTCCAGATGGAAATTTTGGGGACACCATGCAAAGAAATCACAGTATTATCTGCCTGTCATAAATAACTGCTATTGTAGTTGATAATAATACGAATGACTGCGGTTTAACTGCATTGATCCATTTTCCGACATTAGCCAGGGAATTTCCAGTTTCATTTTATCTCCTGCTGAAGGGACACTTGATTTCCAGACACTCACCACCACAACATTCACAATCTATGAAGCCATCCGGGCTAGCCCCAAACTGAGGGTAGCATTCATTTAAAATCAAACCACACTGTGCTAGTTTGAAGTTTGTGTGCATCCTTTCCATATGTCTTATATAGTCCTTCTTTGCTGTCTTCTCCTTTTTCTGGCCCCAATCTGTAGCTGCACAGCTGAATGCTTTTTTTTGTTCCTTCACCACAACAAATAGTTTTTAGCAGAAGGCTGAGACACATTTGTGTGACATGCAGAGTGAAAATGTGATGCAGTTATTCTTCCCACTCTATTCTTGTGCCAAAACACACTATTCGCATGATTTCTAGTTTCTTGCTCCACAAATATAGCCTGTTTTTTTGTGATAGAAATGTCTACAGCTTTGCATTTGTCTAGTATTTGTTCATAATTTAATTCTTTGTCACTGATCTGACTATTATACAATGCCCCTAAATCCACTGGCCATCGAACTGATAATGATTTAGCTTTAAAATTGTCGGAAAATATCTCTGCCAAAGATAATACTGCAGCATTTGATGTCATTCTGTTAAGTTCATTAAAGAATAATGTTTCTTCATCTTTGGTTGGGGAAGAGATGTTATTGTGAGTATTACTTTTCATAAGAAGCCTGAACCACATAATCTTTTTCACTCTGGGACAGCTTTCGCTTCTTCACTGCTGATTTGAGATGCATCTCACCAGGTCTTTTATATGGTGTATTAAAATCTGCATTGCTTGGAAGCATTCAATAGGCTGGGGCATCTGTCACTGTCGCATTGCTTGGAAGCATTCAATAGGCTGGGGCATCTGTCACTGTTGCATCTTTCTTTATTCTTGTGGATGTTTCCAATGCGAACAGTAAAGCAGCAACATGATTGCAGCATTCTCCTAGTCCTGCCATACATGTGCAATGTGCCGAGTCAATAATACCTTCTCCATTGACAATCACCCATGGTTCTAGAGGCTTTTCTCTTATACGCATTGAATATATCACCTGAAAATATATCACTGTAGACAAGTGTGAATCGATAGAGGACAGTAACAGTATACATTAAATATTCATTATTATTAGTAAAGCATGGCAGTGTAAACTAGCTATCCATGTGTTGCTAATTAGATGCCCTCTTTGTCATGTACATCTGATTTACTGGCTTAAGTTTATAATAATAATGTTGAACTAGTTACATCCCTTAGTCAAAACATTTGTATTTATCAATAATGACAGCACTACACACCACTTATAAATTTGTTTATGGACTGTTAATTTAAACAGTTCATTCATACATTAATATCCATATATTATTTTATCTTATTTTTCCTCAGTATTGGGTGATGTATCGCTGAATTTAGTTTTTATTCAGTTAAGATCGAAAATTACAAACTATGTTCTATGTTATCTTTGCCCAGAGCAAATGAATCCCATCTATCTCCTTGTGTAGAATCTGTCGGACCCAGCCTTCTTGAAACAGTTTGTATGTATCCAAGGATTTGTAGCTCTTCGGTTGCTTCTTGGTGTATGCTGATTCTTGAAAAACAAGAAAGTGTAGTACGTCGACATATGAGATTTCATGCCACTAAAGACGATCAGCGCTGAATTCATCTACCCCACGTATGTAGGGGTCAACATGGATCTTCGATATCATCTCGTCATACCTCTTATGAACATCCCCAATGAGGGTTTCTCGGTAAGAAATCTGTGATGTAGAGGTCCTTTTCTCCATATCAATACACATTAAATTTAAAAACAGATCTGATAAAACCTATGTTATTTCTGCGAAATAACTAACCTCATCCATGATTAGATCTGTGATTTGTCTTGATCTTAACAATGGTTTGCTATGGAAGAAAAATGGTGGCATAAGGTGCATTATGGGTATTTGTGTACATGCTCGTGACGTCAGTGAAAACAACCCATACTTTACATATTATAACCTGGGTTACAAACCACATTTTGCCATGAATATGTTTATTTTTTAAATTAATCACATGATAACAATTCCTATGTTGTTATGGAATAAAACTTTTAGTAATTCTTGAATACACTTTCATATAACACTTCAACTTCAGTAGGAGTTCCGATAAAATGAAACTGATCTTTTGTATTGCACCCTGGATTTTTAAGTCACATTTTTAAAAATATGTTTATTTATTAAAGTAATAAGATCATAACAATTAAGAGTGATTTCCAAACTGTTAAAAGTAATTAGGAGTTGGTTATCTATTACTAAATACAAAGAGCAAGTCAGGATTTCAAAAATGAATTAAATCATTTTTGCTTCACTTCAGTGCCAGTTTTCATATAAGAAGCATATACAAATGTACAAATATTTCATTAATATTTTTGAATTATTTTTGGAACTTAATCATATGTTATTGCTACTCACAAGAGCATAACATTAGACAAAACAAATTAAATTACTTCCAGGAAGCATAATTTGAGTACAAGTTAGTAGGAGTGAAACGATACACCTGTGCCATGTATCAATATGATTCATGATACACTTCCTGCAGTATGATACATATTGATACACATATGACATGATGGTCTTTCCATCTTTGGAAGGTAGGTGGTTCCCCTTTGTATGATGACATACTGGTTGTATTTCCAGTATGCATGTTATAGATATATAGTAATCATATATTTATATGCAGTTCTCATCGATGACAACAAAACAGAAAAAAACTTTCAAACAGACTCCCTGTTGGATGTCAGTGAGTTTTATTCACCGTTTTATGCAGTTTTAATGGTGGCTCCATTTAACTCACTTTAGCCACCAGGCCCTTTGTTTGCATGGCATGAATGCTTTGAAAACATCTTATTACAAATTTCATGGCTCACTTAAACTTGGAAGACATTATGATGTTATCTTCAAAATAGAAGAAATAAAACAATTTCCTTATGCAAAGAAAATCTCATTTAGAACAAATATGGGCATGGGAATGAGGATGAATACCAACAAAGTCTATGACATTGTACTTCCTGCGGATGCAAAAGACTGCTGCGGCCACAGCTTGTTGTATTTGTTAGTGAAGAAGGAAGACTATTGACAACACACAGACCTATTCTATATCTTTTTAAAATTTTTACACAATGTGATAAACTTGAGCACTTTAAAATTCTGTCCATTTGCTGATTCTGTGCTAATTTTACTTATTCCATCAGCACATTCATTCACTGTTTAAATATCTCAGTATAAAAAGAGGAATTCCAGATTTGTTCCCCATGTACAATTTAAGAAGAGTTTGCTGCCAGGATTTTATCTTGAGGGGAATTTCACCCTTTGTCACCCATAGAAGGGGAGAGTAGAAAAGAAGGAGGAGGAGGAGGCAAAGGTCATAGTTCAATATTTACCTAACTCTTCAATATGTGTCTCTGTTTCTTCCTGCTCCACTTTTTTAGAGCTCGATTGAAATCAAAATCTTTAAAAGATGTCACCTCTAGCTGTATAAGTATTAATCTGTTAATTATTTCTGAGCATACTTTCTGCCTTATCTGAGTATGAATATTTTTCTGTGCTTCCTTCTGAAGGGGGATATACATAGCTAACTTTGTCAGCTTGAATATGTCGGGAAACTGATATTTGTGGCTGTTATTTACAATTTTGCAAAGCTCACATATTATTTTGGATACATCTGCTCCAAAATATGATTTTTCACTAACATAAACTTTCTTGAACCAGTAGTTTACTGAGTACCATGCCAGATTTCTTATCTGTATTAAGGTATTCAAATAAATATTTTTACTTCTTAATTTCATTTTTTTCATCCTTATTTATTCAGTTTATCTTAACCCTGATATGGATATATGGTTTTGTAGCATATGATCCGCGCGGCTAAATTGATTGATAAAAAGTAAATTGCATTCTACTTTTAAATTGTCTGTTTTTTGAATATGCTCAGTATTGTGCAATTTCTACATTTAATTTTGAAATACTGCAGAAAGGGAGATTGACTGTCATGCCATCTATTTTTGTCTATTGAATATATATATCTGACTCATATTTAACACCATTTTCGGGATTTCCCAGCTCCAATAATCTAATGTGCTTCTTAACTTTAAAAATCATCATTATCACCAGCCAGTATTTGATGAATGAAAACATAATGAACCACGCCAGGAGTCAGACATTTTGGGTTTACTCATCGTCATCATCATCAATCCCTTAACCCAAGAGGTTGTTGTGGCACCACAGTTGACTTTACAACCAATTCTCTCCATCTTTCCCTTTTCTTTACTGCCCTTTGGGAATCTCCAAATCCCATGCCTGTCCACTCCTTAATGTTGTCTTCCCACCTCTTTTTCTGTCTGCCTCTTCTTCTGCACCCTTGCACTGTGCCTTGCAAGGTTGTTTTTTTGCCAGTCCAGATGATCTAGAGACATGACCGTACCACGTCAGTTTGCGCTTTTTTACATTGGTCAAGAGGTCTTCATAGGATCCGATGGCTCATTGGATCCTGTTGTGGACTTCTTTGTTGGTTACATGGTCAATGTATGAGATGCCCAAGATCTTGCGGTAGCATCTCATTTCGAAGGTTTGAATCCATCTTTGTAGATCTGATGTGAGCGTCCATGTTTCGCAAGCATACAGAAAGATAGATAGGACAATCGCGTGCATCAGCCATATTTTGGAACAAAAAGCAATATTGGTATCTTTCCATACTGGGCTCATCCTTGTTATTGCTGCTGTTGTCTTGTCAATCCTGCAAAGTAGTTCTGGTTTGGAGCCCTCATCTGTCATAATTGATCCCAAGTACTTAAAGCTTGCAACTCTTTCCAGCTTCTGTCCACTGACCTTTATTTCTGCACTGATGCCATTGGTGTTGTTTCGCATCAGTTTGGGTTTACTAGGTAGCCCGTATTTTAAACACATTTGTAAAACATCCTTCATGGAAGGTTCAAATTACACCATAATGCTTATTCCAGGGCACAATGTGCCAATCAAATTTTGTTTAACAACCAGTAATATCATACTTGAAGAACCCAGATGAGTAAACAGTAGCCTACCCGAAAAACAGATGTCGCGACAAGAATGGTTAAATAAAAATTGTATACCTCACATAGCACATTTTGATATGCAGGACTTTCAACTAATTTGCAAGAGTTCTCGTGCATCATATTTCTCCATATGTGCGAATTCATAAAAATTTTGCATGATTTGCACACTGTGACAGCATCTTTGTTTAAGTACTACATATCAATGACTTTTGCATGAAATTTGTTCCTTTGTTTATACTTCCTGTGTGTCATGCAGGGAGTAGGCTGCACTAATTCCTGATTGGTAGTTATTATTTAACTAGGACTGAAACAAGCAATAACCACCAGTGAGATTTCACTGTAACATATTTCACTGTGTGACACACTGGTAGTGTAGCTTTCAAATCAACCAAGGTAGGTAAGATGAAATTCAACATAGATTCTTCACGTAAATGTGGTTATTTAATGGAAGTTATAACATGGAAAACTAGCCTTGGTATGATTACAGTATATTTCTAATAGTCATAAAGGAATACCAAGATAATGGATTGCATTTGTGTCAGACGAATTTTTAAGTTTATGGGTGTACCTTTTGCAGCACATTTATATGTTCTTGGTCACAGCGTCTACTGGGACATCTTAACAAACTACCGTTTTTATATCATATTACCAAATAGATGTATCCTGCTATGGGATCACTTTATATTCTGATTTTGGATGTGAACAGTTTTGGTGGACATTATTTTGCAAAATACTGAAAATTAATGTTTTAAAAAATGGAAGAATGACAATATACATGTAAAGTCTTGTTCAGTGTATTGTAGAGGGTCTTCACCAGATGCTGCATGGAAGTGTATGTCAGCGTGGTCATTTATGCCCAGAGGTCTTACTAGGATTTTGGAACTAGGAGTACAAGACTCCTATTTTGGTAAATTCACTGCCATTACTCACAAATTATTTAAAATTTATGAATTGTATTTTTAATCTTTCAATTAAAAAAACATCTTATGTGCATTTCCCCTAAAACACTTCCTACTTTGATTAATAGAACAAAGAAACCCATAACCTTGATAAAAATTGGAGAAAAATCTGGTAGTTGATCCAGGCTGATCAGATATGGGACTCAAACCCATAACCATTATCATTTTAACTACCATTGGATGCAGAAAATTTAGAACTTTTGACTCTAGGAGTGGGACCCAATACAGGTAAGGACAGACCCTGGAATCCATATAAAATGCACAGGTAAATAATGCCAGCTAACTGTATATATTTTACTGGTGGGGATATGAACAGTTTTCGAGTTATGAATTTGGGACAGGTCCAAGTGGTCTGGAAGTAACAGTTTTCACAAGTTGATATTATTTAAGTAATCGGGTGAGTGATAGCAGGCCAATTTGGACCTCTTGCTGTTGATTGTGTGTATGTATCTTGCTTTGTACAATCCATGCAAATTGTTTAAGCTTTTATTATTATGTGATTATGATCTCTTGTTTATTTTCAGATCGAAAAATGGATGACTTGAGCCGAATACCAGTGAACCATTGTGCCAAGGTATTTATTCAGAGAGACTACTCTGAAGGCACCACTGTACACTTTCAGGAAAAATTTCCACAGGAATTGGAAGGAAAGGTAAACTTCATTGAAAATATGAAGCAAATACGTTTTACAGTTGGGGTTTAGAAACCATGTACAGAGTAAAATATTGTAGATGTTGAAAAGAATTTATCTTGTATAGTTGTCTCTTACTGTCAAGTCCCTCAGTAGGTCAGTGTGTCGCATATGTTAGGGTGAAGTCATGGATGCAGTTGTATTGGTGCAAGTTTGTTTTATCATCACTACATATTTTTTTTGGACTCAGAGCTTTTAGCTAATGGGAATCAATTACAGTATAAATTAACATTATTAAAAACCCTATTTTTGATTTTTAATGCAGTATCAGGATGTAGAATTGTGGGAGCTGTCCGCATTACACAGCTCCTTCACTTATGACGTGGGCAGTTTTTATGGCTCTCCTTGGTGTCAGAACTGGAGTCTGGTTTAGTCTAGCAAACTTAGGTATCAAACCTGGGGGTCATATTAAAAATTTGGAGGTATCTAATGCACAACTCAGGGTAAAGAAGGGAAACACTGCTTTTCTATTGGAAGGAAAACTGCTAGATTAAAATGTACACCGATATGGTTAGTAAATTCTGTGCAAGAACTTACAAATATGCATCCTGGAATCAGTTTCATGCTATCAGGCTTGAATTTTAGAGACTTCTCTGTCTGTCTCTGTCTTTATATATATACACCTCTCCCTTGATAACTCACATACAGCGGGGTCCACAAACATAGACCGCACTATGTGCGAGTTACTGAGGGACCTCAAAAATCTGCTAGACATAGAGAAAACCGCGGGGGAGGGAGAGAACTGGGTTGTTTATAATGACTGAACCCTGGTTTTACAGTCACGTCAATAATAATTGATAATGATGCGTTTTTTCTAATGAAGTTGTTCGTTTTATTCTGTATCACTTGCATTCATTTTCTAAATGTCCAGCATGTGAAAGTGTTACATATATATAATTAAATTGCTTGTGTGTTAGTTTTAAAATTCTTTTTTATTTTAATTTTGTTTCATTACATTTTATTGTAATGATAATTTTCATTGGATTTGAATCTCTTTTCCGAAAATTGGCTTGACCCAATTAGATCTTAACGTTTCTTCAGCACTATTTTTAGCTCGTAGATTTTGTAAGCATCAAGTGATAACGATTGGCTATTGCCAAGGTCATTTCGGCCCACGTGTTAGCTAAATTGTAAACAGCCTTTCTTTTTTTATTTTCCCAGCGTGAGAATTTGATTTTTAGATAGGGCTATTCTTGCCTACGTGTAGATTGTCATTTTTTTTTTTATTGCGCTGTTCAATGTTAAGAGACCACGTGACCCATCACATGGGAATGAAATGATGTTTTAATTGGGTTTAATACTCATTCTCAGAGCTTTCCAGTCAGTCGTATGTCTACACCTTGAAGGTACAAGGTGTTTCAATTGTTGAAGCCAGATTGTTTTTGAAGTTCGTCTGTTTTTTGGATTTAATGATTTATTCTCTAGAAAACTAAACAAGTGTACTTTTTTACAAAAAGTTCTGGGACAAAGAAATTCAATGGAAATTTATTCTGGAATTCTATATGGAAATATTATAAACTGATTCAACAAGGATCTGTTGCCATCAGTACAGACATCATCTGACGTCATCACCTCCATATTGGAATTTCATCGAGATTCAAACCCAGATTCAATTAGAACTGTTTAGTGATAGGACTTATCTTTTTTCAATCTTAGGATTAAATTTTAAATTATATTCACAACCCGTAAGTCCTATTTCCAATTTTTACACTGTTTTCTAGGGAAATAAATTATTTTGTTAAAATTTACAAAGCTTGTTGACTTCACTCTTTTCTTTTATTGTATTTGTACGAGCCTACACATAACAAGAGAAAATTGGGGTTTGCTCGTCCTTGGATATATGAATTTTGGCTAAAATATTTCAGATAATTGTTTTTTGAAATTTAAATTCCCCTAGTTTTAAATCCCAAGTACTATTTTACATTTTGTTTGAAATCTTAGTGAAAACAACAGGCTTTCATTCACAATGTCGTTAAAAGTGGAGACTTTTCTTTCTATTCCTACTCAGGAGCAGTTGGATAGTCTGAAAAAGGATGAGTTGCTTGAACTTGCCAGAAAATACGATCTTTCTGAAGCAAAATCTTCCTTAACAAAACAAGAAATTAAAAATATTTTGATTCAATATTTGGTAGAGAAGAATGTTCTTGATAAAAATGTTTTGGCTTCGGTCAGTAAGTCGGCATCAGACTCTGACATAAAAGTAATGGAATTAAAAATGAAATACAAGATGGAATTGGAGTTAAGGAAGCTCAAGCTTCAGAAAGAGGAAAGAGAGAAAGAGAAACAATTGCAATTGCAATTAGCAGAGAAACAATTGCAATTGCAATTTGAAAAAGAGGAGAGAGAGAGAGACAGGAAAGAGAGAATGATAAACAAATGAAATTACAATTTGAAAAAGAGGAGAGAGAGAGACAGGAGAGGGAGAAAGATAAACAATTACAATTTCAGAAAGAGGAGAGAGAGAGAGAGGAGAGGGAGAAAGATAAACAGTTACAATTTGAAAAAGAGAAGGATGAAAGGGAATTTCAAATTAAAATGAAAGAAGTTGAGCTGGCAAGTGAAAAGCACGATCCCACTTCACATACAAATTCAAGTTTTGACATTACAAGAAATATCAGGTTAGTGTCCCCTTTTAGAGAAAAAGAAGTAGACAAATATTTTATTTATTTTGAAAAAGTTGCTGAAAATTTGAAATGGCCAAGGGAGTAATGGACTCAATTATTGCAATGTGTACTTTTTGGCAAGGCTCGAGATATTTATGCATCCCTGTCAGTACAACAAAGTTCTGACTATGATTTGGTTAAGGAGTGCATCTTAAGGGGTTATGCATTAGTCCCTGAGTCTTATCGGCAAAAATTCAGAAACTATAGGAAAGAAGCTGGACAAACTTATGTCGAATTTGCTAGAGAAAAAGAGCAGTTATTTAAGAGATGGTGCTTAGCCAAGAAAGTTGAACATGATTATGAAAGTCTCAAACAACTTGTATTACTTGAAGAGTTAAAGAACTGTCCCTAGTGACATTAAGAATCATCTTGAAGAGCATAAGATCAAAACCTTGGAAAATGCTGCTCTTGCTGCTGATGAGTATTCTTTAACTCATAAAGTTTCTGTTGTAAGCAAATCTTTCACTCAGCAGACTACTGGTAGAAAGGTATTTCAGCCTAATATGACTCCTTCTAAAACTCAGTCTGGCACAACTTCTAAAAATCAAGTTCTGATAAACTCGATTCAGAATCCTTGTCTATTCCTACGTGTATCTATTGCAAGAAAAAAGGACACGTCATTTCTGATTGCTTCAAATTGAAATATAGGCATCAGAATCAAGATAGACCTATCCCAAATGCTCTTATTTCTAAG